>SNVD02004652.1:0-20402 GCA_013180625.2 Boswellia sacra | reverse complement strand
AGCTTAACGACTCGGGTTTCCGATGCTTTATTTTTTCTTAGAAACTTGTGGATAGTGCAATGTTCAATCCCATTAAGCTTTTTCCTTAATCCATGTAGCGAGCTTTGGGCCAATAGCTCCCAAACCAGTTGGTCTTAGGGTATTAGGTGTTGAGGCACCCCTCGGGCTTAATTGCTCGAATTAAGGAGGCTACAAGACCAAACTTATCCACCATTGCTTTCTCTCTTTTTTTCTTTTTTTTCCTTTCATTTTTCATTTTTTTCATTTTTTTTTAACTTTCCCCTTCCTTTTGCTGTTATCCTAAACAAAACAAAAGAACTCAAATATTGCAATATTTCATTTTGCCACCCACAATCATACCTCAAGGTATGTGTGTGTGTGAAGAAAGATTCATAGATACTTGCTTAATGAGCACATAAGCACACAATTTATTAAATGATAAGGTTGTGAGAGTTCATAGATTTGAATGATTCAAAGTGAAATGAATAAGACCTCCGTGTTATAAAATTCAAAAATCAAGACTAAATAATATCAAATAAGTCTTCAAAAATGCAAGAATAAAATGACAAATTAGTTAGAATGGGTTTCAAGAGTTCAAACTCTGGTCCTCCCTACTCTGCCATTCCTGACCCAGAATCGTCTCCAAGATGATTTTGAACTCCTTTACACCGCATCTGAATCTATTAATACTAACTGCTTTAGGCCAATAGCTCCCCAACCAGTTGGTCTTTAGGGTATTAGGTGTTAAGGCACCCCTCGGGCTTAATTGCTCGAATTAAGGAGGCTACGAGACCAAACTTATCCACAATTGCTCTCTTCTTTTTTTTTCTTTTTTTCACTTTTTTTCTCTTTTTTTTTTTAACTTTCCCCTTCCTTTGTGTTGTTATCCTAAACAAAATAAAAGAACTCAACTATTACAACATTTCATTTTGCCACCCACAATCATGCATCAAGGTATGTGTGTGTGTGTGAAGAAATGTTCATGAATACTTGCTTAATGAGTACATAAGCACACAATTTATTAAATGATAAGGTTGTGAGAGTTCACAGATTTGAATAATTCAAAGTGAAATGAATAAGACCTCCTTGTTATAAAATTCAAAAATCAAGACTAAATAATATCAAATAAGTCTTCAAAAATGCAAGAATAAAATGACAATTGGTTAGAATGGGTTTCAAGAGTTCAAACTGGTCCTCCCTACTCTGCCATTCCTGACCCAGAATGCGTTCTCAAGAGGATTTGAATTCCTTACGCCGCACTCTGAATCTAATTACTAACTCGCTTTCTTTTTTTTTCAAGAAAAAGAAAATTCAAAACATACTTATGTCTACTATCCTTCCCCCCCAACCAAATGAACATTGTCCTCAATGTTTAAATGTAGAGAGATAAAGTATAGGAGACATTACCTGAAGCTTCTGTTATTCAAGAGAGATGACCTAAAAGACTCATAAAATAACATACTAAAAATAGAATAAAAGACAAAAAAATTACAAACGGAGATTCAGATCCAATTTGCACTTTTTGTTTTGCCCTCCTGCCCAATTAATTTGAGTACTAGCTGGGTCAGGTTCATACTCAACTTCTTGTAATTTGTCAAGTAGCTCACCAGCAGAAGTGGCAGAAATAAGGATCTTTCTCGTTGAATGAGGGATAAAATTCTGTTCCACAGCTGCATCAAAAAAACTTATCAAAGGATCAAAGAAATTTTTGACATTCAACAAACCTATGGGTTTTTGATGGAGATTCAGTTGGGCCCAAGAGGCAATTTGAAAAATTTCTTCAAGAGTGCCAAAGCCACCTGGTAAAGCAATAAAGACATCTGAATTGATGAGCATATGTGCCATGCGTTCATGCATAGAGGAGACCTGTAACTCCTTCCCAACCGTTTTTCCAACAATACTTTCTACAGCCAAAGCTTTAGGAATAACTCCTAAAACTTGAGTACCTCCTACATGTGCAGCTGTTGACACACAACCCATTAACCCGAGGCTACCTACCCCATAAACCACATGAATCTTTTTTTCAGCCAGTAGCCTACAAAGATAATTCGCTACTTCTACGAACTCTTCACTTTTACCTGGTAGATCCACAAAATACACATATCCTTTGGATTCGATGTTTTGAAGTTCCCTCCATGTCTATGTAACTCTCTAACTATGTGTGAAGAAGAGAACAAGACATGTGGTATTTATGGATTGCAAAAAGGTATGCTAATGATGATATCTATCTAGGTAGCTCGATTGTTTGTTGAAAAAGTTGACAATAATGCACAAAAATTTAAAAGATGATGAAATAAGACACCATAAGTCAAACAAAAGATACAAATTCAAAAATGACAGCTATGAGGTATTAAAATTCAAAAATGATGGCACGCATGCATATGTACAGGTAGTTGTGACTGTGGCTCACATCTTCCTCTGGTTTTTCGTCCAGAAACGGCTTAAACACCTTCTATGAGTTGGGGATATGCTTCCCATCCAGTTTTCTTATAAACTGGCAAACAGGGTCGTTTTGAGTCAGATTCCCAAGACTATAGCGTTCCTGCTCATCTCGGAATTGTGTCCACAAATTTAAAATTTCACGCTGCACAAGTCCACAAGAATGCGTCTCAAGAGTCGTTCGGATATCATCCAAAGACTCCTTACTCAGTCCATTCTTGATGAACTGTAGTTTATCCTCTCGCTTGTTAGACAAATATCCCAAGGAGCGGCAACGCTGGTTACAAGTCCATCTTGCACATCTTGGACAAACTTGTAACCTTTTCGCTCTTCGCTTTTTGGCATAAGAGCTTTTTCTCAAACCTGGCATATGGGAAACAAGATTATCTGAAAACTCACAAGAGAATCAAACCTTGGCTTCAATTAACCATCTTAAATCAGCAAGAATACCCTTACGCATCAACAACCTTAGTCTTTCTACACGAGCTTTATAAATTTTAAGCAAATCATTTTGAGGAAGAGAGGGAAAATGTTTGTGCAATTTAGAGAGAATGGTATCCATGTGAAGAAAATGAGAGAGAAGTAAAGAAAATGGATGCAAGGTGAGCAACAGTTTTTAGGGAACTAAAAACCGACTTTAATATCACGGAGTACTTATCCGCCACGTGACCGGAAAAATCAATCCTTAAAAAGGATCGATTAAAGTAATGGACTCTTCATTTGGTCAAAATTTTCAAAGAATGGTTTTAACCGTTGACCATTAACTTTAAACACATTACCATTCTTTGGGTTCTCAATTTCAACTGCTCCATGAGGGAAAACATTTTTAACAATGAAAGGCCCAGTCCAACGTGACCGAAGTTTACCAGGAAATAAATGCAACCTTGAATCATACAAAAGAACTTTTTGTGAAGGTTCAAAAGATTTTCTAACAATAAATTTGTCATGAAAAACCTTCATTTTTTCTTTGTAGATTTTAGAATTTTCATAAGCCTCATTCCTGATTTCTTCAAGTTCACTCAGTTGGAGTTTTCGTAACTTGCAAGCATCATTCAAGTTTGTGTTAAATGTTTTAATGGCCCAATAAGCTTTATGTTCAATTTCCACTGACAAGTGACAAGGTTTTCCATAAACTAATCTATAAGGAGACATTTCCAATGATGTTTTGAAAGCAGTTCGGTAAGTCCAGAGTGCATCATTAAGTCTTAAAGACCAATCTTTACGATTTGGGTTAACCGTTTTTTCTAAGATCTGTTTTATCTCCCTATTATCTAATTCAACTTGTCCACTTGTTTGTGGGTGATAAGGTGTAGAAATTTTATGGGTTATTCCATATTTCTTCATTAAAGTTTCAAATGGTTTGTTACAAAAATGTGTACCCCCATCACTAATAATGGCTCGAGGAATTCCAAATCTACTTAAGATATTCTCCTTCAAGAATTTGACAACTGTTTTGTGATCATTGTTTCGACATGGAATTGCCTCGACCCATTTTGAAACATAGTCTACTGCAACAAGGATGTACACAAAACCAAATGACGGTGGAAAAGGTCCCATAAAATTAATACCCCAACAGTCAAAGATTTCAACGACAAGAATGGGATTCAACGGCATCATGTTTCTTTTTGAAATAGATCCCAATTTTTGACAATTTTCACACGTTTTGCAAAATGCATGTGCATCTTTAAATAAGGTGGGCCAATAAAATCCACATTGTAAGATCTTAGCAGCTGTTTTTCTAGATGAAAAAATGTCCTCCACATGCTTCAGAATGACAAAAGTTAATGACACTACTTACCTCATTGTCGGGTATGCATCTTCTCATTATTTGGTCTGGACAATATTTGAACAGATATGGGTCATCCCAGTAAAAATTTTTCACCTCGGTTAAAAATTTTCTTTTGTTCTTGAGCATTCCAATGAGGTGGCATTTTTCCTGTTGCAAGAAAATTTACAATGTTAGCAAACCAAGGTACAGTAGCAACGGAAAATAAAAATTCATCAGGAAAAGAATCATTGATAGGTGAAGTTTCAATTAATGTCTCTGTCGTTAGTCTTGAAAGATGATCAGCAACGACATTTTCGCTCCTTTCTTATCCTTTATTGTGATGTTGAATTCTTGGAGCAATAAGATCCACCGTATCAATCTAGGTTTTGCATCCTGTTTAGTCATTAAATATCTCACAGCTGCATGGTCAGTGTAAACGATTGTTGGGAGCCAATTTAAATAAGATCGAAATTTGTCCAATGCAAATACTACTGCAAGTAGTTCTTTCTCAGTTGTTGTGTAATTCATTTGTGCATCATTTAAAGTCCTACTTGCATAGTATATTACATAAGGCTTACCTTCTTTTCTTTGTCCTAAGACAGCACCAACAGCATAGTCACTTGCATCACACATCAATTCAAAAGGCAAGGACCAATCAGGAGATTGCATAATTGGAGCAGTTGTTAAAAGTCCAATTAGTGTATCAAAGGCATTTTGACATTCCTGAGTCCATTCAAAGGAAGTATCTTTTATTAAGAGGTTACAAAGAGGTTTAGATATAGCACTGAAATTTCTTATGAACCTCCTATAAAATCCAGCATGCCCTAAGAATGAACGAACCTCTTTAACTGTTTTTGGTGGAGGCAAATGGGAAATTAATTCCACTTTTGCTTTATCCACTTCGATTCCTTTAGAAGACACCACATGACCTAAAACAATTCCTGAAGTGACCATATAATGACATTTTTCCCAATTCAAAAAAAAGACCTTTTTCTACACATCTTTTTAGGACTTTTTCTAAGTTTTCAAGACAATTATCAAAAGAGTTTCCAAAGACAGTTAAATCATCCATAAAAACTTCTAAACAATGCTCAACCATATCACTGAAAATGCTTAACATGCATCTTTGAAAAGTGGCTGGGGCATTACAAAGTCCAAAAGGCATTCTCCTAAATGCAAAAGTGCCCAAGGGGCACGTGAATGTGGTCTTTTCTTGGTCTTCGAGTGCAATGGGGATTTGATAGTAGCCTGAGTATCCATCAAGAAAGCAGTAGTAGGGGTTTCCTGCTACTCTTTCAAGAATTTGGTCAAGGAAGGGTAAGGAAAAATGGTCTTTTCTAGTGACAGCATTTAATTTTCTATAATCAATGCACATCCTCCAACTAGATGAGACACGAGTTGGCAATAATTCACCTTTTCATTTTTAACTACTGTAATGCCAGATTTTTTAGGTACTACTTGTGTAGGGCTTACCCACTTACTATCAGAAATAGGATAGATAATTCCCACATCAAGTAGTTTGAGAACTTCAGCCCTAATGACCTCTTTCATGTGTGGATTTAATCTCCTTTGAGGTTGTTGAGATGTTTTGGCATTTTCCTCTAAATGTATTCTATGTGTGCAAATTAAAGGGTTAATGCCTTTTATATCTTTTAAAGTCCACCCAATTGCATTTTTATGCCTTTTAAGCACTTCTATCAACTTACCTTGTTGCTCGCATGTGAGGGATGAAGAAATTACCACCGGATATGTCTGATTCTCCCCAAGATATGCATATTTCAGTCCTTCAGGTAAGGGCTTCAATTCTAGCTTGGGAGCTTCATCTTCCTTGCTTTCATTCATTTGCCCCAATTCTTCAAATCTTGATTTTGAGCCTTTTTCCATCACCTGTGCACAATCCAATAAAGAGCATATATCAGAAAGATCAGACTCTAGTTCCATGCTTGATTCTAATGAATTCACTAGAGAAGTTTCCAAAGGGTCAGAAGAACTCCCTTTTTGGATGTGATCTTCCACAATAGATTCAATTACATTGGCTTCATCAACTTCATCTTCTTCTTCATTTGGTTGTTTGCACATATTAAAAACATTAAGTTCTAATGTCATGTTCCCAAATGATAGCTTCATGACTCCATTCCTGCAATTAATCAAAGCATTAGAAGTAGCTAGAAATGGACGCCCTAAAATAACAGGAATTGAATTGCTTACTTCCACTGGTTGTGTGTCCAAGACGATAAAATCCACTGGGTAAATGAATTTATCGACTTGAACTAACACATCTTCTACTATTCCTCTTGGTACTTTAATTGATCTATCAGCAAGCAAAAGAGTGACAGAAGTTGGTTTTAACTCACCTAGATTGAGTTTTTGAAAAACCGAGTATGGAAGCAAATTCACACTAGCACCAAGATCAAGTAAAGCTTGTTCAATTTTATGGTCTCCAATAACACATGAAATTGTAGGACAACCTGGATCCTTATATTTCACTATATTATTATTTTGAAGAATAGCACTTACTTGCTCGGCTAGAAAGGCCTTCTTTTTCACATTTAGTTTTCTTTTCACAGTGCACAAGTCTTTCAAAAACTTTGCATAAGAAGGTACCTGTTTGATCACATCAAGCAAGGGAATGTTGACCTTTACCTGTTTGAAAATTTCAAAGATTTCAGAATTGTGAGTTGGCTTCTTTGGTGTAGCTAATGCTTGAGGAAATGGAGGCACAGATGAGGATTTGGTTTCTTCTTCGCTAGGTGTTGGGTTGGCAACCTCTTCCTGTCCTTTAGAGATCGATTCTTCTTCTTTCTCACAAGGATTAGGAATGTGTTTTTCAACAACCTTACCATTGCGAAGGGTCATGACTGACTTGGCTTGGTCAAAATAATGGTTATTTGAATTCCCTGCATTTGAGTTAGATTGATCTTTGGGTTTTGCAATGTTTGAGAAGGAAATTTTCCTTTCTCTTGGATGCTACATGTAGATGCAAATTTTGCAAGAGTTTCTGACAAATTTGCTAGTGTTTGAGTAGTTTGACTATTGAAAGTCTCTTGCTTTGTAATGAATGAATGCAATGTTTCTTCAAAGTCATTCCTAGGAGGAGGAGCATATGCATGATCATGAGAATTTTGAAAATTTTATCGTGTTTGAAAAGGGACTTGTGAAGATTGTGCATGATTATCATTTTTCCAGCTAAAATTTGGATGATTTCTCCAACCAGGATTGTAGGTTTGTGAATATGGATTGTGATTTGGCCTTTTGAAAGTGTTCAAGGCATTGGCTTCTTCATGGAGACATTCCCTAAAGGCAGGCAAAGTTGGACAATTATCAGTAGAATGGTCATTGTCATCACAAATGTTACAGACATTTTCTTGAATAGAATTCAATTGACCACTCTTTTTCATTTCTAAAACCTCGACTTTTCTAGCTAGGGATGCAATTTGGCTTGAAGGTCATGGTCTTCCCTAAGGTTGTAAATACCTCTATTGGATGTCGAGGTTTGGGACTTGCTTGGTACCTCATAGGTGCCAGCAGTGTCCCAATTTTGTGCCTTTTCTGCTAAGGAATCTAGGAAGTCAAGTGCTTCCTCAGGGTCTTTTTCTTTAAATTCTCCTTTACACATTAATTCTACTAGTTGCCTATCTTGAGGTGTTAACCCTTCATAGAAGTGTGCAACTATTCTCCAAGTTTCGAAACCATGGTGAGGACAGGTATTAAGTAGTTCCTTATATCTATCCCAACATTGGTAAAGGGTTTCCCCTTGTTTCTGAGAGAAATCAGAAATTTGTCTTTTAAGAGAATTTGTTCTATGGGTAGGAAAAAAATTTTTCAAAAATTGTTGTTTCATCTCATCCCATGAACTAATGGAATTCGACCTCAAATTTTGTAGCCATGTTCTAGCTTTATCTTTTAAAGAAAAAGAAAAAAGCTTTAATCTAATGGTGTTTATGCTACAATTTGGGTCAGTGTAGGAGCTACATACCTCTTCAAAGAGTTTCAAGTGGGAATATGGGTTCTCCATGTCAAGGCCATGAAAAGTGGGTAGAAGTCGAACAAAACTTGGTTTGAAATTGAAATGGATTGAATCTGGAGGAGAAACTACACAAGATGGTGCACTAGTCCTTACCGGATTCATGTAGTTTCCGAGGGTTCTTCGTTGGTTTTGATCATTTTGTTACGAACGGTTGTCCCCTTCATCCGTGAATATTTCCTCATGATTGTTGGCCATGTTTTCTAAGGAAGATGATGTTTTTCTAACAAGTCTACCATTAGATGTTCGTGACCAAATTTTCATGCAAGAAAGAGAGAAGAAAAGAGAGCAAAAGATGAACACACTAAAATAAAAAAATTTAGATCTAAGATGAGAAAAGAGAACACTTACAATTTTGCACCCTAATTTTTACCTTCCCCGGCAACGGCGCCAAAAACTTGACACATCCGAAAAAGGATTGTCTCCCAAGTATAGGAGTGTCGAAGTAATAAAACCCGGTGAGACCGGGGTCGATCCACGAGGAAGGGGATTTAAGCGCTACAAATTATAAGCTAAGCGAATATGGTATGGATAATTCAAAGAGATGACAAGATAATATCAACAATATGAGTAAAGAACAAGTTCTTAAACAATAAATGAGAATAACACAAGAGAAATTAACACAATAACAATGAAGGCTAAGGTTAGGGGATCCGCCCTTGATATTTCAAATAAGGATAATTAACCCATTTTAGTTATATGAATTATATTTGTTTCATTACCAATATTTATACCACTTCTTGTAAATGGGTTCAAGCATCCAATGTGCCAATCACCATATGTCTACAACAAATCAAGGTTCCTAACTAGATTCGTGTCGGTAAGGAAGAACCATACGTCATCTAGAAAGGATCCAAGCATTTGATGTGCCAAGGATTGTCGACAATGGAGCAAGACCTCCACTTTACGAGTGGTGTCAACATTGATTAAGAAAATAAATATAAATCATATAAAATAAACAACACAATATTATGACAATTAAGCACATATCAAAGGGTTAGAGAATCCTTACTCTCATATCAAGGGTTTCACCCTTTCACCTTAGCTTGTTGCCCCGGATCCTCCAAAATCTACTGTGACACATTTGGATAGTCGACCACCTGCTACTGTTCCAAAATCCACTGTTGCTCCTCCTGCTGGTAAGAGTAACAAAGGTCAGAGTAAAAAGGGTGGTACTGGGGGTAGAGGGGGTAAGCGCCCCCGATGATTTTTTCTTATTGAGTTCTGAGTTTTTCCAGTTTCCTATGATAGGAAGTTGGAATATTAGAGGCCTTAATGGCTTCTCTACACAGCGAGCAGTTAGAAACTGGGTTTCTAAATATTCTTTAGGTTTAATTGGTCTCTTAGAGACTAAGGTTGAACAGCAGCACCTTGCTTCAATTGTTTCAGATACTTGTCCTTCTTGGAATTTCTTATCCAATGCCACTTTGTCCATTACTTGTAGAATTTTGGTGTGTTGGGATCCTTCTTTGTACAGTTTGAGTGGTTTATAGTTTTCTCCATAGTGGATCGTTTGTCGGGTAACAAGATTATCATATGGGGTTTCTTTTGGTTTGATCTTTGTTTATGGCTCTAACGATCCGGGTGTTCATTGACAGTTGTGGGATTTTCTCAGAGCTCAGTCCATGGGGTTTGGTGACTTAACTTGGTTGGCATTGGGTGATTTCAATGCGATCTTGCGCTCTTCAGATAGAGTTGGTGGGGATCACGCATGGCATGGTTACATGGATGAGTTTGGTCAATGCCTTCATGACGCAGCATTAATCAGGGTTCCATCCTTGGGCCTTCGGTATACTTGGCATAATGGGCAACAGGGAGATGGTACTATTCTTCGGACTCTTGATTAGAGTTTTGGTAGTGCTTCATGGTTCTTAAATTGGCCTCACACAACTTCTGAGTTTCTTCCTCGGGATGTTTCTGATCACAGTGCTATGGTCATCAGATTTGGAGATCGGCATCGGCAGATCTCTAGTCCTTTTAAATTTTTGAACTTTTGGGCTGACCGAGAGGACTTCTTGGAGATGGTTCAGCGAGTATGGTCTATGCATGTGGGAGGAGATCCTATGTTTCGAGTCACACAGAAATTGGGCCTTCTAAAGCGTGAGTTTAAGGCTTTGCATGCTAAGGATTCTAGTCATATTTCTAGCAGAGTCATTGAGGCTCGGGCTCAGTGGGCTGCAGCTCAGGCCGCTCTGGATGAGAACCCATATTCGCCAGAATGTATTCTGGCTGAGAGAGTTTATGCTAAGCAGTATTCCCAGTTGTGCAGGGATGAGGAGGCTTTTTTTAGGTAGAGGTCAAGGATCCAATGGCTCTCTTTGGGGGATCAGAATACTAAGTTTTTTCACAGGTCTCTGATCCATAGACAGGTCAGGAATCGGATCCATCAGCTTGAGGATGAGGATGGTACCATAGTTACAGATCGGGACGACTTGGGTCATCTAGCTGTAAGGTATTTTCAAAAATTACTTACAGCTCCTTCTCGACCTTCTCTTGTAGAGGCTTCTCGGTTTTTCTATGGAAGAGTTTCTGCAGAGATGCTGCCTTCTTTGGTATGTCCTATTACCGACGATGAGATCAGGTCAGCTTTATTCTCGATTCCCGATGATAAAGCTCTAGGACCGGATAGGTACACTTCTCTGTTTTTTAAGAGGGCTTGGGACATTATTAGTGTGGATTTTATGGCTGCTGTGCGTTACTTCTTTGCAACTTGTCGGATGCCGAAGTGTGTTAATGCCACTAGGATTGCCTTGGTCCCCAAGGTTGAGACTCCGAGGACTATGAGTGATTTTCGACCAATCTCTTGTTGTAATGTACTTTACAAGTGCATCTCTAAAGTGATTGTGAACCGGTTCAAAGTAGTTTTGCCTGATGTAATTGGGAGTTCGCAGTCAGCATTTGTCCCAGGTCGAAGAATCTCTGATGCCATTCTTTTGACACAAGAGCTTATGCATGACTACCATCTTGGGCATTCGCCTCCCCGCTGTGCTTTAAAGGTGGATATTCGAAAAGCTTTTGATACTGTCAGTTGGGATTTCATCCTTTTGGGGTTAAGGACGATCGGTATTCCAGAGTGTATGGTTAGATGGATAGCGACCTGCATGTCTACTGCACACTTCTCGGTTACTTTAAATGGAGAGCTTCATGGGTTCTTCCCCACCTCCAGAGGTGTTCGTCAGGGTGATCCGTTGTCGCCTTATCTTTTTGTGTTGGCCATGGAGGGTTTGAGTGGTATTCTTCAGAAGGCCTCTCAGCGACCTGGTTTTCGATACCATTGGCGATGCCAGCAGACTTCTCTTACTCATCTTTGTTTTGCAGATGATCTGATGGTTTTTTGTAGGGCAGATATGGGTTCTGTTAGGATGGTTCATGCTACTTTGCAGGAGTTTGCAGAGCTCTCTGGTCTCGTTACGAATTCAGCCAAGAGTCATGTCTTCTTTTCTGGAGTCAATGATGAGGATCAAATAGTGTTACAGTCCATCTTGGGTTTTCATATGGGGAGTTTGCCGGTCCGTTATTTGGGAGTGCCCCTGATCAGTACCAGATTGCGCCTTTCAGATTGTGCTCCTTTGATAGAACGGATTCTGTCAAGGGTCAGGTTGTGGACATCTGCTGTGCTGACTTATGCTGGTCGCCTCCAGTTGATTAAGTCGGTACTTTTTTCCATCCAAGTCTATTGGTCATCTATGCTCATTTTACCGGCGGCTGTGGTGCGAAAGATTGAGGGTATTCTAGCTGCTTTCCTCTGGAAAGGTACCTCTTTGTCTCGTTCTGGGGCCAAAGTAGCTTGGGATTCTGTTTGCTATCCGTTGAAAGAAGGAGGTTTAGGAATTAAGCGAGTGAAGGAGTGGAATCGTGCTGCTATTCTGAAGCATATTTGGAGACTTCTTTCTGACAAGTCTTCCACATGGTCCTCTTGGGTTCATAAGGTACTCCTTCGGGGTCGCTCGCTTTGGCAGGTTCGGGTTACCTCTGGAGCCTCCTGGTCTTGGAGGAAGCTTTTGCACAGTCGGGATTGGTGCAGGGGTAAATTTGTCTCTTGTATTGAGATGGTCGTGATACCTCACTCTGGCAGGATTACTGGTTGTCGCAGGGTCGTCTTTGTGATTTGTTCTCTTTCAGGACTCTTTCATCTACAGGTCTTCCCTCAGATGCAAAGGTCTCAGCTATTATTCAGGATGGGGATTGGGCTTTTCCTGATGGTGGGTCGGTCCTAGGACGGGTTTGGGACTCTGTCAACATCCGGCCTATGATGGGGACTCCCGATCATATTGTTTGGAAGGGCCACACCTCTGGTATTTTCTCTATTGCCTCAGCATGGGAATTATTACGGAGTAGACGTTCGGTGAACTCCTTTCATCACCTTTTATGGTTCCCTGGTCATGTTCCGAGGCACTCCTTTATTCTTTGGCTTGCCTCATTGGGTCGTCTTCGTACTATGGATCGACTTCGGCGTCATGGCATGTTATCTTCTTCGGGTTGTGTTCTTTGTACTTCAGCTAATGAGACTCATGAGCATCTTTTCTTTAGCTGTCCTTATTTCAGCTAAAACTCTCATTGTTTGGCCATCCTTTAGTTGGAGCTCTCTACTTCATTGGGCTTCTCTGCATCTTCAGGGCAGGAAGAATTTTGGACATATCCTTGCACGTTTGGTTTTTTCTGCTACGGTTTATTTTCTATGGTATGAGAGGAATGATCGTGTGTATCAGCAGCGTCACAGGACTCGTCGTCAGGTGATTGATGAGATTTTTGCTTTGGTTCGCTCCCGGCTTCAAACCATTGAGGCCAAGTATGTGATCACTCCTCAGTTTCGTGCCATATGGGGCCTTCATTGTTAGTTGATTATTTGAACTTTATTTTGTTTCATTGGGCATATGCGCCCTTTTGTTGTGTTGTTATGGTGATGCTAGTTTTCATTGTGGTTGGTTTTGGGACTTTACGCCTTTTTCTGTTTTGTTTGGAGCTTTTGGCTCCATATCACGTTTGTTTTTCTGGAGCCTTTGGGTTTCCTTTTTCCATTCGGACTTGTGAGTACTAGGTACTCTTCTTGGGGTATGCCCCTCGTATTTTGTACTATCTTTTTCTTTTTATGTAAATAGTAATTTTTCCAAAAAAAAAGAAAAATTAGAAGAACATTATAATAGAAAGAAAATAAAATGTAAGAAAAAGAAAATTCATTAATAACATAAACACACAAAACACAATACAAGATCCTAGCCAAAGCCAAAATGTTCCAGCCAAGGCCAAGATGCCCTAATGGGTCACAAGGCACCTCTATTTATAGATACATCCAGGGGCAAACTTGTCAAATTACAAGGGCATAATTGTCAAATATTAGTTGTAAATATCTTTGACAATTGGGATCATTAGGCACCGACTTTGACAATCAATTTTGACATCGAAATGTTGTGCATTTTAATCACATGTCTTCATGAAAGTTGTAGATATTTCTCTCAGCTTTCTAGAACATATTGATTTGCACAATTTGGATACGTATTTTGAGAGATACGGTCCAAATACTGAGGCCTGGTCAGACTGGGCCGAGACTGTAGATGGGTTCACTTCAAGCCCAATTTTGGTCCACTAAGAGCCCGAATTTGATGATGCTTGTGAAAATGCAATCTTGTAGACAATTAAATCAGCTTTCCAAAACATTAAGAATTGCACCATTCTGATCTATAAATAGAGAGTTATGCCCATTTTACCGAACCTGTAACAAAACCAAAATTAAGAGGAATTAATTCCAAAGATGCAAATGCTACAAATATGCTTAAGTTGAGGAATTTAATGACACTATTAATGCAATATGATGAACTAAACTCTTATTAAACATGCATATTTAAGTGTCCATCACCCTCGTTGGTGACATGGCTTACCATTTGGGTCTGTGAGATGAGGACACTCATTCATGAACTAAATGGTGTCCAATGGGCCGAAGATGGGACAACCACCTATTTTTCAGACGGCGTCCGCCTAGAAAAGAGACGATCATCCATGGCTTAGGTGATGCCTGAAATTGAAATGAATAGCTACTCATGAATTGAATAGTTTCCAGGATAGAACTTCGATAACCGTTCATGATTTGAGTGGTATGCTTAAATAAAGAATGGGATGTCATCCAAGATATGGATGGCATCCATGACAATAATGGTAAAAATAAAGTAAAGTACAATACGAGTGAATGGTGATAAGTAGAAAAGTACGATAAAAGTAAATGACAATAAATAAAAGATCCCGAAACATAAAACACGATAAAAGTAAAGAACATCAATAAACAAGTAGTAAAAATAAAGGTAGAAAAAATAAGTAATTAAAGTAAGAATAAAATAAAATCGATAAGAGTAAAATACGGGAAAATAAATGGTAAAATGCTAAAGGGGAGGCATGTTAGAGTGGTGGTTTCCCATCAATCAACATTGATCTGCCGCCACTCATTCATATTCACTTAACCTCCATATTACGTATGAATAATATAAAGTCATAAAAATAAAATAGAGGTGGAAACGATGAATATGAGAGGGCAAATGTGATGATTTGCTTAAGGCTTTACCAAATATTGAGAAGTAGTGATTGGTTGTTTGAAAATAGGTAAAAAATGAGGTTGTGTATGTGAAATTGTGGAAGAGATGGGTTGAAATGGGGTTGTATGTGAAAAATATTGAAAGAAGTGGGTTGAAAAAGACCGAAAATGGGTGGAGAGAATTTTTGTTGGTTTTACATGCAAAATGAGGTAACTGAAGAATAATGAATAATGGGAAACAGTGCCCGAATTTATAGAAAACGAAGGGAGCAATTGGGCATGTGTAGCCTAAATGCACGCGCTTGTAATGCACGTGTGCACCCCTATTTCCTTCTATCTTTTAGGTGCCAATTCCTCCTTTTAGGCGCGAATAGAATCTTTCAAGCATAGGGCATTTTGCTGCACACGTAGCCCATTTCCTACATGTGTAGTGCAATTCTTTCAGGCGTGAATTTGCTTCCTTCTGGCACAGCTACACTCCCACATGCACAGAAGAATTTGTTACATGCATAATGTAATTTCTTCACGTGTGGGCCTTCTAGTTTTGGGCCTTTTATCTATTTTGGGATTTTTTGGGTTTTTCTATGTAATTGGGCTTTATGTGTGCGATTGGGCTTTGTGTTTGGAGTATTTTCAGTCTCCTTTTCAAACCAATGTTCCATTTTAACTAGTATTTTCAAGTAATCATCAATGGGCTTAAATCATAAATAGAAATTTTATGCTTATAGTTTTACTCCTTACTTTGGAGGGGTCTGTGAACACAGACATTGACAAAGTATACTGTAAGCATACTTACTTGATTAGATGTCTAAGTTTAGCTGCTTTAGGCCTTATAGTGACTTTAGAGACCACTGCTGGTCGAATTATGTCTCATGACAACTTCAAGACCATTGCCCGTCGGAGTATGTCTCATGACGGCTTGAAGAACACCATCATTCGAATTGCATCTTATGATGGCTTGAAACCATTGTCGGTCAGATTATATCTCATGATAGCTTTAAGGACCATTGCTGGTTGAATTACGTCTTATTGACGGATTTAGAGACTACTGTCGATCAAATTACGCCTCATGACGGCTTGAAGACCACTGTCGGTCAGATTACATCTCATGACGGCTTCAGAGACCATTACCGATCAAGTTATGTCTCATGATGGGTTGAAGATTGCTGATATTTTGTGTTTGTCTCAAGTTTGATGCTTGACTAAGGAATTGCTTTAATAACATTTGTTTGGTTCTGTCTTTGCCTCAACTCTTCCTTTATTGGGGACTAAATTTTGTTTGCTATGCCGTACTGGTGATTGGATTTTGTTTGTTGCTCCATCGGGGGAGTTTTTGTGAGGTTTTGCGTCCTCTTGGGGTTTTCAAAATTCTACAACCCTTGAGGGTCCCTGTGTAATTCTACACTCTCCAGATGTGTCTGTGAATTCTGCACTCTCTAGGGGTGTCTCGGATTCTCTTGAGGAAGGTTCATATGAGATTGCGTTAGGGGGTTAAAAGGAATTATGCCAAGAGGCTATTAAGAAATTGTACACAGGGGTGCTTTAAATTTACCAAAGAGGGGAAATTTGCCAAAGGAGGGGACAGAATGCAAGCGCGCGCGTGTAGTGTACAAGGGTGTATGACCCTTACTTTGGCTTCCTTTCTTCACTCCTGCGTCATTTTTCGACTTTTGCCTTCTCTTTAGGCAATTTTGCTCTCCCATTTCCTCTAATCTTCTTTGACATGACCCGCCCCTAGCTACACGGGCGAATCATGCCTAAAACTGTGGGCTACTTACTGTTTCTTAATTCTTGTCTTTCTTCTGGAACAAATTTAAAATAATTCTCATTACATCCACAAATGAAATTTAAAATAAAACAATTTAACTATTACAACCTTAACATATCCTTGCACCATCACGTGGCTGGGCCTCCACACTTCCTAACTAGATCACATTTTACTTTCATCCTGGGGGTGAAAATTTTAAAAAGAAAGAAAAATAAAAACAAAGATGTGAGTATAAGACTCAGTGAGTGGAGATAAAAAATTTTATTTGTAAATAAATCCAAAAAAAATCATATTGTTATAAAATAAATATTTGCTTTATATAAAAAAATAGTCTTTATAATCTATAACTTTTATATCATCTAAAATGTCATAAAACTTTAAAGTAAATAACTATTGAATGACTAAATTCTTTAAAATACTAGTTATAATTAAAACAATAAAATAATCATCTTTAATCGTATAATACGATGCTCTTGATGATCATACTAAAATCATTGCTTCAGTTATTTACTATGCAAAACATAATTTTCTTAAAAATCTTCTTTCAGAAGAAAGTTTTGTGAATTATGCTTCTTTTTCAAACTAACTCATATAAACATATTCAAAACATTTTTCATTATACTAAACAAGTACCCCTGAAACTGTCTCCTCCTGCCTGGCGAGATCTAACATCGCACAGGCGAAGCTATCTGAATTTTTTCATACCTAGTGAGATCTACATCACGTAGACAGAGCTATCTGTACCTGGCGAGATCTAACATCACCCAGGCCTGCTATCTAGTCATACGCATGCGTAGAGCTACCCCCAAAGGGCTAATGCGCCCAAATCACACGGTCCAAAGTAATCAAAACAGTGTGAGATGTATAGAAATATAATTCCACAAGTCACTGTAGCATGTATAATACGGGGCACTGTAGCAAGTCACTATAGCAGAGTATTTAAACACATTTTAGGGTTTTATTTTCATAACTTGAAGAGGGGAGAACGTGGTGGAGGCTGCAGCTCTGGAATTCTTTCATCTCTTGGAGTTCTTGAAGGAGAAAGGAAGCTTGGAAAGAGGAAGAACTACAATCCAAAGAGAATTACATCAAATTTGCTAAGTTTTTCCCTTCCCTTTCATTTTCTGGAATGTCTCCATGTTGTATTGTATTTACCACGTTCTTAAACATGTGTAACTGAATCTGAATTGGTTGAGGGTGATTTCAAAGCCCCTGATATGGTTTTTGTAAGTTGATTGTGTAAGGAATTGTTATCCAATTCTCTAATTGAAGTTGCTTGTATTCTCCCATATTTAATGCTTATGATTGCTTGCTGATTGTATTTGAGTGGCCAACTGAATATAATCTGGTTGTGATTTATTGCTAGACTAGAAATCTTGATCCGTAATTGTCTTGAATTTCTAATCATTAGTAGCAAAATTGTGATCAGAGATTACAATTGGAGAATATAACCTAAGTTAAATAATCCGAGCTTGTGTGTTTATTGCTTAGATCAACCTATCTTTCTTATCATAATGCATCCATTGAATTAAACTCAGAGAGCTTGTTCTAGGTTGTTTAATGGATAGAGATTAAATAAAGAGCTTGTTTTATTTAACAACAAAGTAAGGAAAGATTGGGGTAATAGAGCTTGTTATTATCTACGGTTGATAACTTCAATGCTGTAATTAGATGACAATTCTACAATTAATTCGCAAATCCATATCTTGTGGTAGAGAAGGATCCCTTAACCAGCTTTCTCCCATTGATTTTTCATTCAAATTTACTTTCTGTTTTGTTATTCTTTACTTGCATTCTTATTTCATTTAGTAAATCATTCAACAAAAATCCCCCCTGTTTAGTTTATTGTTGCTGGAAATAACAAATTCAATTAGAATCAATCCTCGTGGGAACGATATCTTACTTATCACTTTATTACTTGTGCGACTAGTATACTTGCTAGTTTCGAACGCATCAAGTTTTTGGCGCCGTTGCCGGGGATTGATTTTCTAATCGATTTGTTATTTTGTTTTTATTGTTGATTCATATTTTCTTTGTTTTTCTTTTCTGATTGTTTGTGTTTAGACAATATGGCAGTAAACTTCTATCAATTCAGTAGCGGATTTGAGCCACAAGTACCATGGAGAGTAAATGAGGTAAGCACTCCGAACATTGAACAACAACTTTCTGAGCTAACCTCTCTTGTGGAAAACATGGCTGTAGGAGATATGCAAAAATCTTATGAATGTGGGATATATTCTACGATGGAGCATCCAATCGACATGTATCCAACTTTACAAGAAGAATATATGGAACAAGCCAATGCCATGGGTGGATTTCCAGGACAAACGAGGCAATGGTATGATCCTTTCTCTAGCACTTACAATGCTGGATGGGAAGATCAACATAATTTCAGTTACTGGAATCATCAACCAATCACTCCAAATGTGATACCAAATCGGCCACAAGGTTTCAATCAACCTAGAGTGCAGCAACCATTTCAAATGCAACCACCACCAATGCCACATCCAGCACCGCAACCAGCTTCACAAAACTCAGGTATGTCTCTCAGGATATTGTTAATGCACTTGCCACTAACACAATGCAATTCCAGCAGGAAACTGGGGCAAGTATCCAAAACCTGGCAAATCAAATGGGACAATTGGCCACTAGCATGAGCAAATTCGAGGGCCAAGGCTCAGAAGAATTATCTTGTCAAACGGTGATCAATCCAAGAGAGAATTCTTGTGCAATAACTTCAAAATGGAGAGCAATTAGATGTCTTGCCAAGGAAATCACAAACTGATGAAGGAGATGACACCACTTCCATCATGAACAAAACATTGACTTCTCAGGTAAATCCGATAACTCCCATTCCTTCATATGTTACTCCTCCACTTTTTTCCTAGTAGATTTGCAAAATCGAAGAAGGAGGAACAAGAACAGAAAATCTTGGAAACTTCTCCCAAAATTGAGGTAAATATACCACTTCTGGATGCTATCGAGCAAGTACCTTGTTATACAAAATGTCTCAAGGAGTTATGCACCAGCAAGAGGAAGTTAAAAGGAAATGAGAAAGTAAGTGTGGGGGAAAATGTTTCAGCTGTTTTACAAAGAAAAATTCCTCTGAAATACAAAGATTCAGGTACGTTCACCATTACATGCACCATTGGTAAAACCAAGTTTGAAAGAGCTATATTAGATTTAGAAGCATCTATTAATGTCATGCCATATTCTATTTATGCTTCTTTAAATCTTGGACCTTTTGCGAAAACTAGTATTACCATTCACTTGCTGATCATTTTAATGCATATCCCAAAAGAGTTGTGGAAGATGTGCTTGTGCAGGTGAATCAATTGGTTTTCCTAGCAAACTTCTATGTCCTTGAAATTGAGGATGAGACCTCTCCTAATCCAACTCCGATTCTTTTAGGGAGACCATTCTCGAAAACTGTTAGAACCAAGATTGATGTTCATGATGGCACTCTCATCATAGAGTTTGATGGAAAGGTGATATGTTTCAATATTTTTGAGGCAATGAGGTACTCTAGTGACTTACATTCTGTTTTTGCAGTTGACGTTGTTGATTCTTTGCCACAACAATATTTTGAGTTAACTCGCAAGAATGGATTGGATGTAGTTATTAGTGAGCATATAGGGATAGAAAATTCCAATGAATCAGGAATTTTGATACAAGTGTCCAAAGAAATGGAGGAAGCTATGGCATACTTAGATGAGACTATTGCTATAATCACAAACAGGTATGATGTTTTGTACATTGAATTGCCTTTATCTAATGAGAAACTTCTTCCTTCTGTGATGAAAGCCAATACATTGGAGCTTAAGCTACTTCCAGATTATTTGAGGCATGTGTTTTTGGGTGACAAAGATCCTTTGCTAGTTAC
>SNVD02004651.1:0-20710 GCA_013180625.2 Boswellia sacra | reverse complement strand
ACAGTACGTGGACGATAAGTACAGATTGGCTTTTTTTCCTTTTTTTTTTTTCAAACACAATAGAACTCACTTGCATTGCTCATGACACATCCCAACCTCCTCTAACTTCCCAAAACCAGAACATAGCTCAAAATTAAATTGTGAATGATCTACATGCTCATAGGTAAGGGATAAACTGTTGGACAAATTAATTTTAGGTTAGGAAATCTTTTAGTGAGTTAACAAAGAAAAAGGCTTACAGAGGCAGGCTCAAAGGGGTAACTAGGGATCAATTTCTAACAAGGTTGGCTATTAAGGCTCAAACGGTCCAAAGATGGCCTAAATCATTTCTCCAATGTTGCCCAGTCTAGGATTTCGCCTTGAGTGACCATCAAACAAGTTCTAGAATTCATTGAAATCTGAAGAAACATTTAAATTACATAAACTTTCTCTAAGTGAACAAATAACTAAGTGATAATAGCTCAGTGCTCAATGTTGCGCAAGGAATCAAAAGCAAAGCGAAAACCAATAAACATTTCAAGCACACAGATCCATGAAGCATTTATCATTTTCCAAGAGTTATTCTTAATTCAATCATTATCTTATCATCGACACCCAAAATGCAAGAAAAGAGGTACGTGGCATTGTTACACCTGAGTCAAGATTGTATATTTCAACAATCCTTAGGACCAAGTAGCCCGCAGACTTAAGGTTTCCAGCCTATATACCTTTATTATGAAAGAACAAAACAAGAAACAAGACACTTCAAATAACATGAAATAAACAAACTACCGATTTATTTAGAGAGAATGCGTTTCAAGGGTTAAAGAAACCCCATATTCTGCCATTCTCAGGTTTTTCCACAATTGTTTTTTTTTTTAAATCAAAACTGATAAAAGATAAAAACACATAACAACTCTAAATTACATAAAACTAAAATTACTCGAAAATAAATAAAAGTCCAACAAACAGCAAACACAAAACAAGTCAGTTAGAATGGTCTAAAAAGTTTAGAAGTTAGCCTCCTTATTCAGCCATTATGGATTGAAGAGATCCAGAATGCGTTTCAAGAGAACTTGAACTTTTTTAGCCACCACTCTAAAAACCGAGATTAGAAAATATTACCTGGGACGAAAGAAATAACCTGAAAAAGCTCAAAAGAAATAACATGAAAACTCTCAAATAAACACAATACAAAGAAAGCAAAACAAAAACAAAGCAAACCAACAGATAGAGATTACAGATGGAGCGTTAAATCCAGTTTACGGCTCTTATTGCCTTCTCCAAACCAATCTATCCGAGCTATTGTTGGATCAGGCGAATAGACGAATGCTTGTAATTTGTCAATTAACTCCCCTGCAGTTGAAGCTGCAACCAGGATTTGCCTCGCCGACTGTGAGATGAAGTTTTTTTCTACTGCTTGATCAAGAAAAGACAACAAACCATCAAAAAAATTATTGACATTTAACAAACCAATGGGTTTCCGATGGATGTTTAGCTGATAAGTGTCTATTTATATATCATTTTCATATCAATTCGTCCATGTTTCTTTGCTATATTCCTTGGTATTTTTATGTTTTTGTGTGGTTTTGATGTTTGTAGGAGTTTTGGAGCAACTTGCACAAAAATGGAGTAAAACCCTTCATTTTCACCTCTGCTAGTCAACCATCTTCTCGGATTTAATTGTATTGATATACAATGAACCGATGACATATCATATACCGTTGAAAAGCTCTCGAAGTCTACTTTTGGAGAAATTTACGGTTTATGAATCCATTCAGTGTACCGAAAGTTGTAATCAAAACAGTGTGAGAAGTGTAGAAATGTAATTCCACACATCACTGTAGCATGTATAATACGGGACACTGTAGCACTTTACTGTAGCAGAGTATTTAAACCTGTCTCTTATACACATCTAGATGTGTATAAGAGACAGGGGGAGAACGTGTGGGAGGCTGCAGCTCTGGAATTCTTTCATCTCCTGGAGTTCTTGAAGGAGAAGGAAGCTTGGAAAGAGGAAGAACTACAATCCAAAGAGAATTACATCAAATTTGCTAAGTTTTTCCCTTCCCTTTCATTTTCTGGAATGTCTCCAGGTTGTATTGTATTTATCACGTTCTGAAACATGTGTAACTGAATCTGAATTGGTTGAGGGTGATTTCAAAGCCCCTGATATGGTTTTTGTAAGTTGATTGTGCAAGAAGTTGTTATCCAATTCTCTAATTGAAGTTGCTTGTATTTTCCCATGTCTAATGCTTATGATTGCTTGCTGGATTTTATTTGGGTGGCCAACTGAATATAATCTGGATATTGTCTATTGCTAGACTAGAAATCTTGATTCGTAATTGTCTTGAATTTCTAATCCTTAGTAGCAAAATTGTGATCAGAGATTGCAATTGGAGAATACAACCTAAGTTAAATAATCGAGCTTGTGTGTTTATTGCTTAGATCAACCTATCTTTCTTATCGTAATGCATCCATTGAATTAAATTTAGAGAGCTTGTTATAGGTTGTTTAATGGATAGAGATTAAATAAAGAGCTTGTTTTATTTAACAACAAAGTAAGGAAAGATTGGATAACAGAGCTTGTTGTTATCTACGGTTGATAACTTCAATGCTGTAATTGGATGACAATTCTACGATTAATTCGCAAATCCATATCTTGTGGTAGAGAAGGATCCCTTAACCAGTTTTCTCTCATTGATTTTTCATTCGAATTAACTTTCTGTTTTGTTATTCTTTGTTTGCATTATTATTTCATCTAGTTAATCAATCAACAAAACCCCCTCATTTAGTTTATTGTTGCTTTCGAATAACAAATTCAATTAGAATCAATCCTTGTGGGAACGATATCTTACTTATCACTTTATTACTTGTGCGACTAGTATACTTGCTAGTTTCGAACGCATCATTAGCTGTGCCCAAGAGGTGATTTGAAATATCTCCTCTAATGTACCATAACCACCGGGCAAAGCTATAAATGCATCAGATTTAATGACCATATGTGCAATACGCTCATGCATGCTAGAGACCTGTAACTCTTCCCCCATGGTGTTGCCTACGATATCTTGTATAGCTAATGGTTTAGGGATAATGCCGAGAACTTTGCTCCCTCCCAGGGATGCAGCTGTGGACACACACCCCATTAACCCAAGACTACCCCCTCCATAAATCAAATGAATACCCCTCGCATCATTGTTGCGCAAGGAATCAAAAGCAAAGCGATGTTCTAGTATAATAGCTCAGTGAACAAATAACTCAGTGATAATAGCTCAGTGCTCAATGTTGCGCAAGGAATCAAAAGCAAAGCGAAAACCAATAAACATTTCAAGCACACAGATCCATGCATCATTTATCATTTTCCAAGAGTTATTCTTAATTCAATCATTATCTTATCATCGACCCACAAAATGCAAGAAAAGAGGTACGTGGCGTTGTTACACCTGAGTCAAGATTGTATATTTCAATAATCCTTAGGACCAGTAACCCGCAGACTTAAGGTTTCCAGCCTATATACCTTTATTATGAAAGAACGAAACAAGAAATAAGACACTTCAAACAACATGAAATAAACAAACTATAAATTTATTTAGAGAGAATGCGTTTCAAGAGTTAAGGAAACCCCATATTCTGCCATTCTTAGGTTTTTCCACAATGTTTTTTTTTTTTTTCGAATCGAAACTGATAAAGACAAAAACACACAACAACTCAAAATTACATGAAACTAAACTTACTCAGAAAATAATAAAGTCCAACAAATCAGTAAACACAAACAAGGCAGTTAGAATAGGTCTAAAAAGTTTAGAAGTTAGCCTCCTTATTCAGCCATTATGGATTAAAGAAATCCAGAATGCGTTTCAAGAGAACTTGAACTTTTTAAGCCACCACTCTAAAAGCCAAGATTAGAAAAATATTACCTGGGGTGAGAGAAACAACCTGAAAAAAAAACTCAACTCAAATAAACACAATAAAGAGAAAGCAAATGAAAATGAAGCAAACCAGCAGATAGAGATTACAGATGGAGCGTTAAATCCAGTTTACGCCTCTTATTGCCTTCTCCAAACCAATCTATCCGAGCCATTGTTGAATCAGGTGAATAGACGAATTCTTGTAATTTGTCAATTAACTCCCTGCAGTTGAAGCTGTAACCAGGATTTGCCTCGCTGACTGTGAGATGAAGTTTTTTTCTACTGCTTGATCAAGAACGGACAACAAACCATCAAAAAAATTATTGACATTTAACAAAACCAATGGGTTTTCGATGGATGTTTAGCTGTGCCCAAGAGGTGATTTGAAATATCTCCTCTAATGTACCATAACCACCGGGCAAAGCTATAAATGCATCAGATTTAATGACCATATGTGCAATACGCTCATGCATGCTAGAGACCTGTAACTCTTCCCCCATTGTGTTGCCTACGATATCTCGTACAGCTAATGGTTTAGGGATAATGCTGAGAACTTTGCTTCCTCCTAAGGATGCAGATGTCGACACACACCCCATTAACCCAAGACTACCCCCTCCATAAATCAAATGAATACCCCTCGCAGCTAATGTCCTACCAAGATCAAGAGCTGCTGTTGTAAACTCTCCATCTTTACCAAATTGCGATCCACAAAATACGCATATATTTGGAATCGCCGAATTGGTGTTTTCTCCATTTCTAAAAGTGCTCTAAACTTGTGCAAGACAATGATGTACGTTAGGTATTATGCGATTCAATGCAAGACAGGTTATAAAATGACATTTCAAAATATGCAGCATGGATATATACACACGTAAAACTCTCAAATTTGACACAGGGGACATAATTTCGGTGGGGGTTGCTCGATGCAGATTTATCGCCCTGAGATTTGAAAAAATAGATATGCTTTCGGTGGGGTTTGACAAAACCTCCACACTTGTCGCCCACGTGTGCATGAAAAATGGAGATAAACTTTCGGTGGGGTTTGAAAAAAACCGCCACACTTGTCTCCCACGTGAAGCATGAAAAGTAAAGATATACTTTCGGAGGAGGTTGACAAAACCTCCACACTTGTCTTCCACGTGTGCTTATATCATGGGGTAGTCATATGGTTTGTCAAAAAGAAAACTTAAAATTTGAAACAAACAAAATCAACAAACAACAAAAACACAAAGACAATATTGATAATCATATCAAACGAAACAAGAAAAAAATAAAATTCGACAACAACAACACACATTCAAATATACAAGTAGTTGTGATTGTGGCTCACATCTTCCTCTGGTTTTACATCCAGTAACGGCTGAAACGCCTTCTATGAGTCGGGGATTTGCTTCCCATCCAGTTTTCTTATAAACTGGCAAACAGGGTCGTTTTAGTCAGATTCCCTAGACTATAACACTGCAATTCATCACGAAATTGTGTCCATAGATTAAGCAATTCACGCTAAACAAGTCCACAGAATGTGACTCGAGAGTTAACAAAACATTATCCAGCGACTCATTACTCAAACCATTCTTAATAAATGAAAGTTTATCTTCTCTGTTCCTAGACACAAAACCTAATGAACAACAAGTCTGGTTACAATTCCATCTAGCACATTTATAACATACTTGTAACCTTTTTGCTCTTTGCCTCTTGGCGTAGTAGCTTTTTCCTAGACCAGGCATGTATTTTGCAAGATTAATGTCCGGCTCACTGAACAATCTCACCTTGGCTTCGATAAGCCATCGGATATCCGCAGGCACATTTAGGAGCATCAACGCCCAAAGTTTAGTCATTCGTACTTTATAAATTTTAAACACAGCATTTTGAGGAAGTGAAGGGAAATATTTACGAAGGTTCGATAGAAAGATATCAGCATCCATTGAAGACGAGAAAAGGAGAGATATTACCGATAATACGATTGAGTTTGTTCTTCTCCCAGATATGCACGATTCAATCCTTCGAGCAATGACTTTAGCTCCCGTTTGGATGTTTCCTCAAGCTATTGCACAAATGAATTCGAAGTACAAAATCATCAAATTAAACAAAATGAAGGAAAAGAAAAGAGCAGAAACGAAACTAAAGACACATAAAATAGATAACAATACAATAGCAAACAAAAGTCAAAAACAAGTAAAAACAAATAAAAACAAATAAGACAGATGTCAAAGAGAGATATAACCTGATCAATTTGATGGCCTACAAAAGGAATATTCTCGAGACACAAAAATCGATCATTATTACCTCATTTTATTTTTCTTTTCTTCTTTTTTTTTATTTTTCAAAAACATTGGGTTGCCTCCCATAAGCGCTTGGTTTAACGTCCTCAGCCCGACGTTGGTTCCATCATGGCAGGGTCCAATCTCTGCTGTGCTTCTCTAGTGGGCTTGGATCCTTTTTCCAACAAGAATTGGGGCATGCATATGGCTGGGCCTTGGATGTTAGCAATCGTCCACCCAATAGCTATTTTGTGATCTGTAAGTATTCGGACGAGTTTCTCTTCTTGTATTCGTGCAAGGCCCATTTTCATTGTAATTGGCAAAGTATCATTCTCACCCGAGAATCCATGATTCAAATGATCTGGCAGTGACTTAAGCTCCAAGGTATTGGCTTTCGTCACAGAAGGAAGAAGTTTCTCATTAGATAAAGGCAATTCAATGTACAAAACATCATACCTGTTTGTGGTGATAGCTATAGTCTCATCCAAGCTTGCCACAGCTTCCTCCACTTCTTTAGACACTTGTATCAAAATTTCTGACTCCTTAGAATTTTCTGTCCCTATGTGCTCATTAATAGCTATATCCAATCCATTCTTGTGAGTTAACTCAAAACATTGTTGTGACAGAGAATCAGTAACGTCAACTACAAAAATAGAATATAAGTCACTAGGGTACCTCATTGCCTCAAAAATATTGAAACAGATCACCTTGCCATCAAACACTATGGTGAGAGTGCCATCATAAACATCAATCTTGGTTCTAGCAGTTTTCGAGAATGGTCTCCCTATAAGAATCAGTGTTGGATTAGGAGATGTCTCATCCTCTATTTCAAGAAAATAAAAGTCTACTGGAAAAAGCAATTGATTCACCTGCACAAGCACATCTTCCACAACTCTTTTGGTATATGCATTAAAACGGATCAACAATTGAAATGCGTAATACCAATTTTCCGCAAAGGTGGTGTTTTTTTCTTTTTTTGTGAGTACTTTTGTTTTTCTTTTTGTCTCAGATTTAAAGAAGCATAAATAGAATATGGCATGATGTTAATAGATGCTTCTAAATCTAACATAACTCTTTCAGACTTGGTTTTACCAATGGTGCATGGCATGGTGAACGTACCTGGATCTTTGCACTTTGGAGCAATTTTCCTTTGCAATACAGCTGAAACATCTTCCCCCACAATTACTTTCTCATTTCTTTTTAACTTTCTTTTGCTGGTGCATAACTCCTTGAGACATTTTGTATAATGAGGTACTTGCTCGATAGCATCCAGAAGTGTATATTTACCTCGATTTTGTAAGAAGTTTCCAGGATTTCTTGTTCTTGGTCCTCCTTCGATTTTGCAAATCTACTAGGAAAAAGTGGAGGAGAAACATATGAAGGAATGGGAGTTATAGGATTTACCTGAGAAGTCAGTGTTTTGTTCAAGGTGGAAGTGGTGTCATCTCCTTCATCAGTTTGTGATTTCTTTGGCAGGACATCTAATTGCTCTTCATTTTGCAAAGTTATCGCACAAGAATTCTCTCTTGAATTGATCACCGTTTGACAAGATAATTCTTCTGAGCCTTGGCCCTCTAATTTGCTCATGCTAGTGGCCAATTGTCCCATTTGATTTGCCAGGTTTTGGATACTTGCCCCAGTTTCCTGCTGGAATTGCATTGTGTTAGTGGTAAGTGCATTAACAATATCCTGGAGTGACATACCTGAGTTTTCTGAAGTTGGTTGTGGTACTGGTTGTGGCATTGGTGGTGGTTGCATTTGAAATGGTTGCTGCACTCTAAGTTGATTAAAACCTTGTGGCCAATTTGGTATGGCATTTGGGGCGATTGGTTGATGATTCCAGTAATTGAAATTAGAGTGATCTTCCCATCCGGCATTGCAAGTGTTAGAGAAGTGATCACACCATTGCCTTGTTTGTCCTGGAAATCCACCCATGGCATTGGCTTGTTCCATATCTCCTTCTTGTAAAGTTGGATACGTGTCGATTGGATGCTCTATGGTAGAATATACCCCACATGCATAAGGTTTCTGCATATGTCCTACAGCCATGTTTTTCACAAGAGAGGTTAGCTCAGAAAGTTGTTGTTCAATGTTCGGAGTGCTTACCTCATTTACTCTCCAATGTAGTTGTGGCTCAAATCGGCTACTGAATTGTTGGAAGTTTACTGCCATGTTGCCTAAACACAAACAATCAGAAAAGAAAAACAAACAAATAAAAATAGGAATTAACAATAAAAACAAAACAACAAATTGATTAGAAAATCAATCCCCGGCAACGGCACCAAAAACTTGATGCGTTCGAAACTAGCAAGTATACTAGTCCCACAAGTAATAAAGTGATAAGTAAGATATCGTTCCCACGAGGATTGATTCTAATTGAATTTGTTATTTTATAGCCACAACAGAACAAATGGGGGGTTTTGTTGATTGATTAACTAAGTGAAATAATAATGCAAACGAAGAATAACAAAACAGAAAGTTAATTCGAATGAAAAATCAATGAGAGACATCTGGTTAAGGGATCATTCTCTACCACAAGATATGGATTTGCGAATTAATCGTAGAATTGTCATCCAATTACAGCATTGAAGTTATCAACCGTAGATAACAACAAGCTCTGTTATCCCAATCTTTCTTTACTTTGTTGTTAAATAAAATAGGCTATTTACTTAATCTCTATCCATTAAACAACCCAGAACAAGCTCTCTAAATTTAATTCAATGGATGCATTATGAAAAGAAAGAAAGGTTGATCTAAGCAATAAACACACAAGCTCGGATTATTTAACTTAGGTTATATTCTCTAATTGCAATCTCTGATCACAATTTTGCTACTAATGATTATAAATTCAAGACAATTACGGATCAAGTTTCTAGTCTAGCAATAGACAATATCCAGATTATATTCAGTTGGCCACCCAAATACAATCCAGCAAGCAATCATAAGCATTAAACATAGAAAAATACAAGCAACTTCAATTAGAGAATTGGATAACAATTCCTTGCACAATCATTTCACAAAAACCATATCAAGGCTTTGAAATCACCCTCAACCAATTCAGATTCAGTTACACATGTTTAAGAACGTGGTAAATACAATACAACATGGAGACATTCCAGAAAATGAAAGGAAAGGGAAAAACTTAGCAAATTGGATGTAATTCTCTTTGGATTGTAGTTCTTCCTCTTTCCAAGCTTCCTTTCTCCTTCAAGAACTCCAAGAGATGAGAGAATTCCAGAGCTTCAGCCTCCACCACGTTCTCCCCTCTTCAAGTTATGAAAATAAAACCCTAAAATGTGTTTAAATACTCTGCTACAGTAACCTGCTACAGTGTCACGTATTATACATGCCACAGTGATTTGTGGAATTACATTTCTATACTTCTCACACTGTTTTGATTACAACTTTTGGTACACTGAATGGATGTATAAACCGTAAATTTCTCCAGAAAATAGACTTCGAGAGCTTTCCAACGGTATATAACATGTCATCGGGTCATTGTATATCAATACAATTAAATCCGAAAAGATCACTGACTAGCAGAGGTGAAAATGAAGGGTTTTACTCCATTTTTGTGCAACTTGCTCCAAAAATCCTACAAACATCAAAACCACACAAAAACATAAAAATACCAAGGAATATAGCAAAGAAACATGGACGAATTGATATGAAAATGATATATAAATAGACACTTATCATATATCCATTCTGTATATTTTCAAAGGTCATTCTATAACCTGTCTTGCACTGAAACCATAATACCTAACGTGTCTTGCACAAGGTTAGAGCACTTGTAGAAATGGAGAAAACACCAATTCGGCGATTCCGCAATATATGCGTATTTTGCGGATCGCAATTTGGTAAAGATGGAGAGTTACCACAGCAGCTCTTGATCTTGGTAGGACATTAGCTGCGAGGGGTATTCATTTGATTTATGGAGGGGGTAGTCTTGGGTTAATGGGGTGTGTGTCGTAGCTACATCCCGGGAGGGATCAAGTCTCTCCCAGCATTATTCCCTAACCTTTAGCTGTTACGAGTATATCGTAGGCAACACATCGCGGAAGAGTTACGGCTCTCTAGCATGCTTTCGTATTGCCCATATTGTCTTAATCCGTCATTTATAGCTTTGCCGGGTGGTTATGGTAAATTAGAGGAGATATTTCAAATCACCTCTTGGGCACAGCTAAACATCCATCGGAAACCCATTGGTTTGTTAAATGCAATAATTTTTTTGATGGTTTGTTGTCCTTTCTTGATCAAGCTGTAGAAAAAAACTTCATCTCACCGTCAGCGAGGCAAATGCTGGTTACAGCTTCAACTGCAGGGGAGTTAATTGACAAATTACAAGATTACGTCTATTCGCACTTTCACCTGGCTCTATAGATTGGTTTGGAGATGCAATAAGAGCGTAAACTGGATTTACGCTCCCATCTGTAATCTCTATCCTGCTGGTTTACTTGTTTTTTGTTTGCTTTCTTTTTATTGTGTTTATTTGAGATTTTTAATATTATTTCTTTTGAGCTTTTTCAGGTTATTTCTTTCGTTCTAGGTAATATTTTCTAATCTTGTCTTTTAGAGTGGTGGCTTAAAAAGTTCAAGTTCTCTTGAAACGCATTCTGGATTTCTTTAATTCATAATGGCTGAATAAGGAGGCTAACTTCTAAACTTTTTAGACCCATTCTAACTGAATTGTTTTTGTTTTCTGACTTGTTAGACTTTGTTATTTTATGAGTAAGTTTAGTTTTATGTAATTTCGCGTTTTTGTTGGTGTTTATTGTCTATCAGTTTCGATTCGAAAAAAAAACATTGTGGAAAAACCTAAGAATGGCAGAATATGGGGTTTCCTTAACTCTTGAACGCATTCTCTCTAAATAAATCTGTAGTTTGTTTATTTCATGTTGTTTGAAGTGTCTTGTTTCTTGTTTTGTTCTTTCATAATAAAGGTATAAAGGCTGGAAACCTTAAGTCAGCGGGCTACTGGTCCTAAGGATTGTTGAAATATACAATCTTGACTCAGGTGTAACAACGCCACGTACCTCCTTTCTTGCATTTTGTGGGTCGATGATAAGATAATGATTGAATTAAGAATAACTCTTGGAAAATGATAAATGATGCATGGATCTGTGTGTGCTTGCATGTTTTAATTGGTTTTTTGCTATGCTTTGGATTCCTTGCGCAACATTGAGCATGAGCTATTATCACTGAGTTATTTGTTCACTTAGAGAAAGTTTATGTAATTTAAATGTTTCTTCAGATTTCAATGAATTCTTGAACTTGTTTGATGGTCACTCAAGGCGAAATCCTAGACTGTGCAACATTGGGGAAATGATTTAGGCCATCTTTGGACCGTTTGAGCCTTAATAGCCAACCTTGACAGAAATTGATCCCTAGTTTACCCCTTTGAGCCTCCGTAAGCCTTTTTCTTTGTTAACTCACTAAAAGATTTCCTAACCTCAAATAAATTTGTTCCAAACAGTTTTTCCCTTACCTATGAGCATGTAGATCATTCACTTAAATTTCTGAGCTATGTTCGTTTTGGGAAGTTAGAGGAGGTTGGATTGTGCCATGAGCAATGCAAGTGAGTTTTATTATGTTTGTAAAAAAAAAAGAGAAAAAAAATCTGTACTTATCTTCCACGTACTTAAACATTGAGGACAATGTATTGTTTTAAGTGTGGGGGAGTGAAATTGCAGTTAAAAAAAAAAAGAAAAGAAAAAGAGTTCTATACCCTTGGGTGTTCTTAAAAAGAATGAAACAACAAAGTGTGGGGGTGTAGTTTCTTTTATTTTCTAAAAAAAAAAGAAAAAGAAAAGAAAAAAGAAAAAAAAGAAGATTGAGTGTTCTAAATGAGTTTGGGGAAGTAATCTGGCGAATTGAAATAACGTTGTGTTATGGGGTTGAGCTCTACATAATCTTGAATGATTTTATGTGTTTGTGGGTGATTTAAGCCTAATTATTATCCTTTATCATACCTTCACCCAAGCCAAACGTTACAAGCTTAATAAAGTCCTCTTTGATCTTTCGTGTTGTGCTGGTCTACATTAGTGGAGACTGACTTGAAAAGCAGGCCTATGGATTTCGTTTATACACACATCTTCACTATTAAATATGATTCATTTTTATGCATAAACTCATCCGGGTTACAAGTGATTAAGTGAGAATGGCTCTACACACACACACTTGAGGAATTGAAGTGAAGCGAAACTAATTTTTGAGATAAAATTCTTGATCAAGTGCATTATTTTGAAGTTTTCCTTGGGTTATAATTAAGTACAATCTTTGAGGCCGATTTGCAAGTTGAAGCATTTGTGTGTTTTAATTTTTCTTTGATTCTGTTTCGGTTTAGTTTTGTTTCGTATCATTGTAGTTTCTCGAGGACTAGCAAAGTCTAAGTGTGGGGGAATTTGATAGGTGTCTATTTATGTATTACTTTTATATCAATTCGTCCATGTTTCTTTGCTATATTCCTGGGTATTTTTATGTTTTTGTGTGGTTTTGATGTTTGTAGGAGTTTTGGAGCAACTTGCACAAAAATGGAGTAAAACCCTTCATTTTCACCTCTGCTAGTCAGTGATCTTCTCGGATTTAATTGTATTGATATACAATGAACCCGATGACAAGTTATATACCGTTGGAAAGCTCTCGAAGTCTATTTTCTGGAGAAATTTACGGTTTATAAATCCATTCAGTGTACCAAAAGTTGTAATCAAAACAGTGTGAGATGTATAGAAATATAATTCCACAATCACTGTAGCATGTATAATACGGGGCACTGTAGCAAGTCACTGTAGCAGAGTATTTAAACACATTTTAGGGTTTTATTTTCATAACTTGAAGAGGTGAGAACGTGGTGGAGGCTGCAGCTCTGGAATTCTTTCATCTCTTGGAGTTCTTGAAGGAGAAAGGAAGCTTGGAAAGAGGAAGAACTACAATCCAAAGAGAATTACATCAAATTTGCTAAGTTTTTCCCTTCTCTTTCAGTTTCTGGAATGTCTCCATGTTGTATTGTATTTACCACGTTCTTAAACATGTGTAACTGAATCTGAATTGGTTGAGGTTGATTTCAAAGCCCCTGATATGGTTTTTGTGAGTTGATTGTGCAAGAAGTTGTTATCCAATTCTCTAATTGAAGTTGCTTGTATTTTCCCATATCTAATGCTTATGATTGCTTGCTGATTGTATTTTGAATGGCCAACTGAATATAATCTGGTTGTTGTCTATTGCTAGACTAGAAATCTTGATCCGTAATTGTCTTGAATTTCTAATCTTAGTAGCAAAATTGTGATCAGAGATTGCAATTGGAGAATACAACCTAAGTTAAATAATCCGAGCTTGTGTGTTTATTGCTTAGATCAACCTGTCTTTCTTTTTATAATGCATCCATTGAATTAAATTTAGAGAGCTTGTTCTAGGTTGTTTAATGGATAGAGATTAAATAAAGAGCCTGTTTTTTTTAACAACAAAGTAAGGAAAGATTGGGATAACAGAGCTTATTGTTATCTACGGTTGATAATTTCAATGGTGTAATTGGATGATAATCCTACAATTAATTCGCAAATCCATATCTTGTGGCAGAGAATGATCCCTTAACCAGATTTCTTTCATTGTGTAATTCTCAATTGATTTAACTTTGCATTGTATTGTTCTTCATTTGCTTTCGTATTAAGTTTAGTTAATCAATCAACAAAACCCCCCCTGTTTAGTTTATTATTGCTGGAAAATAACAAATTCAATTAGAATCAATTCTCGTGGGAACGATATCCTACTTATCACTTTATTACTTGTGCGACTAGTATACTTGCTAGTTTCGAACGCATCAGAGGGGATATTTTAATACAAATTTTTGACATAATTTTATAGTCATTGATTTCAAGAAATCTAATGGTTGTAATTGAAAGTCAACAAGAAACATTAAATATTGTCAACTCATCATTCATCTCAATCATTGGATTTTGTAAATCAATTACTAGAAAATTGTATCTAGTTTTATATCAAAAGTCTTGTGTCAAAATATCCCATCCCAAATTTAAATCCAGTAAACAAACTAGGGGTGGTAGGCGTTTTTTTTCTCTACTTATAATAGGCAATCAAACTAATATTGCATGCGCTAAAAATCAATAGTCCCTTAAACTTAACCATATCGAATTTAACCTACATTCAATCCATTTTGGATAAACTTTACCGATGACCCTTAGGTCCGGCTTAAAGTCAATTATGATCCTATTTATCTTAAAAATGATAAAAATGAGTCACATTTTGGAAAATAACGTAAATGACTCTGATGTTATCATAATTCCTCAACTTGAATGGTTCTAGTATGAAATTACTTTATTTAATGCCCTTTGTTTATTCGAAGACTTTTTGAAAACTTAATGCTATTGGGATTTGAATCCATACAATGGAATACAACATTTCCCATTTTATCACTATGTCAGGCCCTTAGTTATTAAACACACAAAGTTTATTATTTATTATAATATTATTTTTAAAAAATAAACATATAAATTAATTATTTGAGATGGATAGGTTTCGAACCCGAATGTACAAATAAAACAATAGACCCTCCGTCAACATGGCAATTCTTTATTTTAGGTTAATTAATACAAAGCAATTATGTTATTTTATAAATTTTATGTTTATTAAAAATTTAATTAAAAAAAAACTCAAAACCCTGATCTCTAACACAAACAGCCGCCACATAGAAAAGCACCGGCCACCACAGCCCACAACTCCACCACTAAATCCACCATCGTCGACACCCCATCCATCACGAACAATATCACCAAATCGGACAATAAAGAAAGTGAAACCTAAATCTCTAATAACATACACATCCGTCACAAATAAAAACAAAACCCACCCACAGCCACCGCAGTGCACAACTCCACCACCAAATCTACCATCATCGAGACACCATCCATCGCCAATAACATCACCAAATCGGAGTCTGACCTCGCGAAGTTGACATCAAGAAAAAAAATAAAGCAACACAAGACAACATTTCCAAATCGGTGGCTGACTCGAAAGCAAAAGAGGCGGGAGGCGAGGAGATAGAGAGCGATTTGCGGGAAGAAATAATGAGGAGACAGAAATAGGAATTTGGATGTTTTAGGGTTTGATATATTAAAATTAAAAACAAATTATTAAATAATTTTATTTATTTGGGTTTAAATTATTATTTTATCCTTCTAGTTATAAAATTAACATAATCATTTAACAATGAGCTCATTTATGACTACTTCTAAACAAACGGGGTCATCAAAATTTACCCATTTATTTAATATAATGACAAATAATCTAAATTAAAAAGTGATATTTTATAAATATAAAAATTATTAAATAATTTTATTTATTTAGATATAAATTTTTTATTTTATCCTTCTAGTTATAATATTAACATAATTATTTAATAATAAAATCATTTATACATATTTCTAAACAAACGAGATCATAATTGATTTAGGCTAAACATCATGTCATCAAAATTTACCCATCTATTTATTTTAACGGTAAATAATCTAAATTAAATGGTGATATTTTATTAATGCATTAACTCAGCAAACCTAGACATCTTTAAATTATTATTATTATGTTACTTTGACAGTTGAGAATCTTTCTTGTTATAATTGTCAGATAATACCTCATGATTTGCGCTCGAAACATGTTTACTTAATTGAGACATCTCAACCCTATCAATTAGTCATGGTAGATTTATCAAAACTTCGATCATCATATAAGGTACTAAATGAATTGAATATCAAAAGAAATGAATTTAATATTATTTGAAGTTCTAGCTTCGAGGGTAGCTGGAAAAATTTATGCCACCAACTGGAATCTCGATGGAGATCTGAAATTTCTCCGGTGACTAAAATATAGACATGTGGCAAAAACAATACAGTAATGCTAAATCAGCGTTGTTGTTCTCCCCTATCTATTTATTCATTTCTCTACCGTTGAGCCATGGCTAGCAATAAGATTCGTGCAGGCAGTGACGGATTCAGGATTTTGTCGAAGGGGGGACACCGTAATAAATCTAAATTTATATAATTTTTTTGCTAAACAATACAAAACAGAAATTATTTACTATTCAAATGAATTTTTTTCAATTTGTACTCTTTTTATAAGAATCAATTAATTAATTTTCAATGTAACAAAAGATATAAAGAAAAAGCAATAATTTATATCAAAATAAATAAATAAACATTAAAAAGGTTTACATAAATTTTATCTGTAGAATATAGTAAAATGAATTAATTATAGTGAGTGACGATATAACTTACTTGAAAGGAAGGATAATTAGTTATGAGTCTTGTATAACTGTGTTTAATTGCATTTACTATAAAATGGGTATATGAGAAGAACATCAAAAATTTGATTAAAATTTCATGTATAAAATAAAATAATAAAATATTAAATATAACAAAATATAAACTCACTTGGTGCTTGTCTTTTGTACCAATTCGGAGGGTAGAAGAGTAAAAGGGACAGGGTGGGTAGATGACAAAGTGAGTGAAGAGGCGGCTGGGGAGTTTAAAAAGTGAAAAAATTGTGAAAAGTTAAAGGTAGGTTTTGTATTTTTAATAAAGGGGTATATTTAACTATTAAAACTTAAGGGACTATTAAGAGATTTTAAAATTCAGGAGGGGCCCGAGCCCCCTTGGGTCTCAATGTGCGTCCGCCACTGCATGCAGGCCATGGTTTCTTTATTATTTCCCTATGGTGAAATTGAAGTTGAAGTAATTATCAATTGGTCTGACCATTAAGAGCTTCCCAACAGTAAGGACTTCTCTATCTGTCTTGAAAGATGCATAGCAGGCCCAGGAGAGGCACAGATTAATGAAGATAGGATCTCATACTCTTTTTCTTCCTCAAAAATTGTGGCCAATATCTTTGTCAATGGCCTCCTAGCCACGGAGATAAACTGGGATGGAACAACATCTGTTGAAATCCTGGCAGCCTGGAGCTTGGCCATTTCACAGCATGCACACCTTGTGAAGAAAAGAAAAGAGGAAGGAGAAAGTTAAGATGGTTTGGCTTGAAACCATGCATTCCCGGTGAATTTATAATTAACAATTGAGTTGTAGGGAGAGTCTAAGATTAAGACTTTGCCATAGTATTTATGTGGTCGGTTAGGATGTGGGCTCAGCTAACTACCGATCAGCATATGCTTTTTGTTTTTAATTGGTTGATGCCAATTACGCTGCCATTTCATTTCTTGTTCATGAGGGAATCATTAATCTATAAAAGTTTAAAATCATGTTTATTTAAAAGCAGCTAGTTGGAATTTTCCTCTAGGAAAAAATTAAACAAATTCATAAATCCCCAAACAAATTGCAAAGGACTGTAATAGTACAATAATGTTTTGTTTTAAAGAATTTGTTGGATATTTTTTATCGAGTTAAAAAGAGTTTAAATATTACGATTCTATACTTATAAACTTTAATTTTTTTAAATCAAAATACCTACAAAAAAATAAATAAAGGTGATAACCTTACATGACGGCACATATTAATTAAACTGGAAATAGCTTAAATACTATAATTGGGACCTCTAACTATAAACTTACTAATCCAAAGTAATTTCTTACACGCTAATCTAACTCCCTAATCATTTATTTAAAAAAAAAGGAGGAATTTGTTGGTTCTAGACATGCATGTGTATTGCACATAAGTATTTTGTCATCATGTGATAAAAACATTAAATATGAATATTTTTCTAATCTCATTTATTTTATATAGATTTTTTGTATTAGGAGAATTTTAATTAAAATAGGATAAGTCTTGATATGGTATCCTAGTTAAATAAGAATAAGTTTTATAGTATCCTAGTTGAATGAGCATAAGTTTAGATTTGGAATCTTAGTTGAACAGGAAGTTTTATATTTGTATTAATTATCTCTTATTAGATTATGATATTAGTTAAGTATTCTAGTTTACTTAGGAGAAGTATATTATCACTTCCTATAATGTTTGATTGTTATCCAAACTTTCCTTATGAGTTTTATTGAGATTCTGCAGGATTTTGACAAGGATTACAATTCATATCAAATACTAGATAAAGCTATCATTATAGCTTTTGGTGGAATTAATTCAAGACATTCAAGGCATTCAATGCAAATTGAGAGAGAGCAATCAAGAGCAAGTTTGAGTGCGTTTTTATTTGTTTCTTATGTCTTGTATAAAGTTTTAGGCTTTGGTTAATTGTTATAGATCATGTGAGCTTAAAGGAGTTGAGAAATCACATGTGTCTATACTAGTTACGGGTCTATAGCAGTTATGGGTGTTATGTTATTCTTAACAGCATGTTGTTAAGATAATCGTGATAGAAAAAGAGCAGCATAAGAAGAGTGTGTGAAGGACTATGGTTGTGATCGGGGTTGATTAAGTTTACATAGATTAGGTTAGTGAGTGAGCGAGTGTCTACCATTGTAAAGAGTCCTAAGTTGAGTGTAAACATATACAATATAGTGGATTGCAACTCTTGTTGCCCGTGGATGTAGGTTGGTTATAACTGAACCATGTAAAAATCTTGTTCCGATTTACATTACGGTTTTCTGTTATATTATTCGTAACTTCCATACGCTGCAAAACCTAACAATTGGTATCAGAGCGGGTACACTGACATACTAGTGTAGATCATATTTTTTTGGTTGGTATGGAAGGATTTCGAGTAGTAGGATCAGTCACTCAACCATCGTTACTTAAAGATGCAAACTATGCTTATTGGAAAGTCAAGATAAGGGCTTTCGTCAAATCAATTGATGAAAGAGTGTGGACAAGCATTGTTCATGGTTGGACACCCCCAATAAAAACCAACGAGGTTAGGCAGCAAATTGATAAACCATAGAATGAGTGGAGCAAAGTAGAATATCGATTAGCTGGATGGAATTCTAAAGGCATCAATGCTATTTTTAATGCTGTCAACCTTCAACAGTTCGGATTAATTTCAAAGTACACCATTGCAAAAGAAGCTTGGGATATCCTTGAGGTAAAGAGTGAAGGTACTCAAAGGGTTAAAGAATCTAAGTTGCTTACTTTGACTTCTAAATTTGAAAGCTTAGTTATGCATGAAGAAGAAACCAGTAGTGAATTTCATATTAGACTTTGTGAAATTACTAACTCTGCTTATATGCTTGATGAGGAATATACTAAGGCTAAAATTATTGGCAAGATACTTAGATCTTTACTAGAAAAATTTCAGCCTAAGGTCACAGCTATCGAAGAAAGCAATAATGTAAAATCGTTGCGAGTTGATGAATTGATTGGGTCTCTTCAAGCATATGAGATGGGTTTAAAGTCAAGAAGAAGGGAAAAGAGTATTGCCTTTATTTCTTCTTTGGAAAAAGAAGAAAAAGATGATAGTAATCTTGATGATTTCGATGATGAGCTTGCTCATTTGACAAAGAATTTTGTCAAATATATGAAGAAAAATCTCAAAAAGAAAAATTATGAGAACTTTGATGCTAAAAAATTTCGTAAAGAACCGGCAAAGAAAAAACAAGATAAGCTTGAAAGAAAAGCTATTCAATGTTATGAATGCAAGGGATTTGGGCACGTTCAAACTGAGTGTCCTAATTATAAGGAGAAAAGGAGTTTGTGTACAACATGGAGTGATGATGACTCAAAAACAGATGAAGACAACTCCAACAATTTTTTAGCATTCAATGGGACAATTTCGGATAAAGAGCAGACAGTTATGTCTGACATAATTGAAGCTATTGTGTCTAACGTAACAAAACAGAACAGATCAGACATTGAGGAGTCAAATGCTGAGAAGGATGCTGAATACTATGAAGAACTTCAAGAGGCGTATAATGCACTTTATGAGATGAGGAGAAGCAAAAGTACAGATCAAAACTCTTCAAAATGAACAAGAAGTGCTCAAGAGCGAAGTAGCATCTGCAGATTAAAAAAATCATAAAACTGGAAGCTGCTGTGACAAACAAAACAGAATATATCCAAAAAATTATTGTAGAATTAGATGAGGCAAAAAAGTGCATTAATCAACTCAAGATAGGCTCAGCAAAGCTTGATCAAATTCTGAGTTTAGGCCGTGATAACTCCATCAAACATGGTCTGGGCTATGATGAAAAGAATGGTGCATCAACATCAAAGACAGTGTTTGTTAAAGCTTCAAATTTCGGTAACACTTTTAACTCAAGCTTTAAAGATATGACTGATTTTACTATCCCAATGAGTTCTTTCATTTCAAATCCAGAAAAGGTAAGAAAATTCGTTTCTACTTGCTATTTTTGTGGTGTTAAAGGTCACATTAGACATAGGTGCTATAAATTACAAAGTTTTTTAAAGAAAAAGGCAAGTCAGTTTAGACAGTTACATAAGACATGACAGGTTCTGTCACACCCTGTGTCAAACATAGTAATACTGCAGCGGATAAAAACTTGCCAAGGGAACACAATCGTCGCTATGCCGAAATCCTCCTTTAATCTTTAACTTATCGAATACCTGAGGTACACAATAGACTAGTGAGTATGAAACTCAGTAAGTAGCTAGAATTATGAAATTTGTGTAACAGTCACAATAAAACAATTAATGGCGATAA
>SNVD02004649.1:0-20783 GCA_013180625.2 Boswellia sacra | reverse complement strand
GAGCGTTGAGTGGCGTTGAGCGAGGCGGAGTTGCGCTCATTTGCCTTGGCTCGTCTGGCGCCGAGCGAGATAGCGCCGCCGAGCGGTGCAGATGTAATAGCGCGTGCGAACTAGCGACTGAGCGAGCGGGCGGGCGCCCTCGAGCGCCTGGGCCGCCTTGAGGATGCGGGCGTTGGGCGCGCGAGCAGAGCAGAGGCGCGCTCTTGAGTCGTCGCTGTAACAACACCCACGCGACGCTCGCGCATCTGCTCGCAAGCTTGTCGCCCATGAGCGCCGCCCCGACTGCACGCATTTCCACGCAAATCCGCTCGCCTCGGCTCGGCTCAGCTCGACTCGGCTTGACTCGGCCTGACTCCACTCGGGCCGCCTCGAGCCAACTCCGCCCTGGGCCTCCCCGCCCCCGCGCCCGCCTCGAGCCAGCGCCAGCGCCCACGCCCGTGCCCGAGCTCTCGTTGGCCGCGGCGACTGGCGCATGCCGTTCGGGGCAGAGTTTTGCGCCACGACGACGGCGCCGGGCGCACTCGCGGCTCGAGCTAGGCCCTGGCGACCTTCTGCTCGTCGGCGGCGCCTCAGATCCGCTCAACACGCCCCCGCGCGCGGCTTCTTGTTTATGTTTGCGAGCGCCAGCCTTCAAGTGTCGCAAGTCACCTCAATCTCGGCCAGCGACGCGACTACAAAACTTGTTCACGAAGATTCGGCCCCGGGAGTTCGCACACCCACTCCATTCGCGTCCACAAGTGCGAGCGAGTTGAGAATGGCGCCGAGATGCAAGCGATCGCAAGCTGACAGTTGACAGCGAGTCCCAGTGAGCGACGTCCGAGTGAACGTTCGGCCAGCCAGCGCGCCCACGGCCTCACCAAAACTCGTCCGCTCGGCCACCAAGACCAACTAATTGGCCTCCCAATTGGCCCGCAAGGCTGCCCCCAAGATCTCCCAAGTCAGGCCGATCGTTCGGTCAGCGAGAATGGTAAGTAGCCGTGCGTTATGTAACACACATCTGGTCCAAGTTGGAGGAGTGCACTCGAGGCGCAACAGCTGCGCGGTCGAGATCAAAGAGGCTCTTCGGCGTGTGTGTGTGTGAGTGAGTTTGCGCGGCTCGGGGGAGAAGGGGAAACGAGGTTGCGACACCGACACTCAGGCGCGCAGGTACACTCGCAGCTCGGCCGACTCTCGAGCAGCGCAGACGCGCGCGCGCTCACACACACACAATGAGCGCGACAGTGTCGGCGGCGGGCGCGCGACTTGTCACCTGTTGCCGCAGGACGCGCGCCGCCTTCGCCGCCGCCGACGGCTAAGTGTGAGAGACCACCCGAGATGTTCCGCTGACCAGTCAATTGAGCGCGCTGGCGGGCGCGCGTAATTACAACGTTGCGACAAACGACATCTCAAGTGGGCCACACGGGGACGCGCGCGGCCGAGCCACTGGATCGAGTGGCCGATCAGCAGCTCGGCGGTATGTTTTGAGTCAGAGTCGTAGAGAAACAGAGAGGACTTCGAGTCTCGTCTCATCGGTATCTGGCGCCAATTTTCGCCCTGCGGCGATAAGTCGTTGTCTTGTCGTTCGGCGTGTCGCTGTCGGTGCGGCGTCGTTATCGCGATCTCCGCCCACCGTCGGCGCTGTCGCCGCTCTATCACCTGACATCTTCACTCAGGCGCCGGTCATGTAACAGCTGATGACGTGTATTTCTGTCACTTGTCATTGAGTTCATTGAGCCGGCGCTCGGGTAGTTTCTGTGTGACGGAGTTTTTGTTGATGTGTCCTGCTTTTCTTGAGTGTGTGTGTTGTGTGTGTGTGTGTGAGGCTGTCCGAGTAAGCGGGCGCTTAGTTTGCGACCTGAACAGGTGACAGCTGAAGTGGGGGCCGTCGTCTGGAGCGAGCGATCCAATTGAGGCTACGATTTCGCGCTCCAAACGAGCGCCATTTTTCCAAACTACTCGCCGAGTATTCCTATTCAGCTCGACGAGCTCGGCGCCGTTTGTTTGTGCGAGTGTCTGTGTGTGCGCGCCACTCAATAGAGCGACTGTGTGCGCTCGACTGTGCGAGCGGCCGGACTCATCGACTCCATCGGATCCGACCGGCTGCTCATTAGCTAACACCCGCAAAATACCTCTCGCTGTCGTCGCGTCCGCACGCCGAAGCAGCGAGACGACGACCGCGGCCACGAGTAAACACGTCGCGCCCCCACTCGAGTGGGCCACTCATCGCCAGCCGAGACCGCGCCCGGACGGAAGTGAGATGGCGGCGGCCAACTTCGACCACCACCAGTCGCCTCTGCACCACCACCACCACCACCAGACTTATCGCCACCGCCCGCATCAGCTCCACACGCACCTCCAGCACCAGTTCCACCAGCTCGACCAGCCGCAGCACCAGAGTGCTCACCAGGCGCCCAGCTACTTTGTCGCTCTCAACTGCCAGCAACAGCAAGGAGTAGTCAGTCCCGAAGTGATCAAGGCGGCGGGCGAGTCCTATGCGCTCGACCAGCAGCTCCACTCGCATGGCCACGAGCACGAGCCCAGCCAAACGCTGGCCGTGAACTTGTCCCACAACGCCAGCCACAATGAGCTGGAGGCGTGCGAGCCCGACGAGAGAGCGGACGCCCACGAGCCTCGGCCGCGAGCGCCGGCCAGCGCGCACCTCGACCTGATCGACAGCTACGCGCGCCCGCTGATCGACTGTTTCTTAGGTGGTCGCAGTGGCGGCGCACTCGGCGCGCAACAATCAACGGGCCCAAATTGGTCGGACTGCTCGTCGGCGCCAAGTCGTGTCGAGCGCGGCGCTCTGCAGACAATTCACTATCGACCTATGGGGAATGCCTCGCCTGCAAGCAAGTCCACCGACTCGTCGTCTCATCTCAATCTCGACTTTGGGCCCGCGCCGAGCAATCCACAGCATCAGGCGCACGAGCGCGTCTTTCTGCACCAACAGCAACAAGTTCACCAACACCAACACCAACACCAACATCCACATCAACAACAACATCAACAACAACATCAACAACTACAACAGAGAAATCCGCACCACTTCGAAAAGGACTCCTCGCCTCTGGTAAGACACGGCAGCCGATTGTGTGTCAGTGTGCGCCGGCGGGCGGCATATTGTCGGTCAGCAGCGCGTCGTTTGTCGGGCTCGCATTGCTGAGATCGAGGACAAGTCATCCAGTCAGTCAGTCAGCGAGTTTGTGCAGATTATTTGTTCTTTGAGTTCAAAATCGATCTTCACTACTGAGCCTTCGCGCGCGGCCTCTCTTTTTATGCGCGAAATCGTCGCTCAGGTAGAAGTAGACAAAGAGAGCGAGAGACAGAGTGAGAGAGGCCCAGAATCAGCATAACTGCGCTCGGAGATGCCGTTCGCCAATAAGCGGCCGTCGTGTGATTGAGCCAGCGCCAATTGCGACGCCGACTAATTGTAGTTGAGGAATGTCAAAGTGAGCGCGCGCACATTTTAGTGCCTCTCAGAAAGCGTTCGACAGATCTCGAGCTAACTTTACGACATCCGCATCGATGCGAGAGTGAGCGCGCGAGCGAGCGCTCCACTGCCGAGTGCCGCCCTGAAGGCCAGGCCTCCGGCATTAGCTCGTCACCATTAACCTTGAAAGCCCGTTAGCTCTGGGCCCGATCGAGAGCTCACTCTAACCCGATCACCGTTCCCAATAATATCGATTCGCCCGCATCACCTCTACTATGTTGTGCGCATTCCAAATTTCCTGCCGCCGCCCCCGATCTTTGGCACACCGCGATTGTCGCGCGCTCAGGACGACTTCCACCCGTTCATCGAGGCGCTGTTGCCGCACGTGAAGGCGTTCGCCTACAGCTGGTTCAATCTGCAGGCCACCAAGAGGAGGTTCTTCAAGAAGAACGAGAAGCGCATGAGTTTGGACGATGAGAGGCGCTGCAAAGAGGATCTCCAGTGCGAGGGCTTTGACACCAAGCAGAAGTGGGCCTCGCGTTTGCTGGGCAAATTGCGCAAAGACATCAGCCAGGAGTATCGCGAGGACTTTGTGCTCGGCATGACGGGCAAGAAGCGCATCACGTGCATCCTGAGCAATCCCGACCAGAAGGGCAAAATGCGTCGCATAGATTGTCTGCGCCAGGCCGACAAAGTGTGGCGTCTGGACCTGGTGATGGTGATCTTGTTCAAAGCGATTCCGCTCGAGAGCACCGACGGCGAGCGGCTCGAGAAGTCGCCTCTGTGTCTGCACCCGAACTTGTGCGTGAACCCGCACCACATCAACGTGACGGTGCGCGAGCTCGACCTCTATCTGGCCAACCACATCTTCAACACGCGCTCGCTGCGGGGCGTCGTCGGCACCGAGTCGAGCGCCCTCAAGCACAGCGATGCCCAGCGCCAGCTCGAACACCACGCCAACAACAACAACAACCACACCAACAACCACAACCACAACCACGACGACCCGCACGACGACGACCACGAGGACGCCGATGACGACGATGACGACGACGATGACAGCGAGGCCGCGCGAGACCAGCACCTCGAACAGGTGGCCGCCTTCATGGGCGACTCTGCCAACGGCGCCAACAACTACGGCTATCCGCTGGGCGCCAACTACGCCGCCGACCAGGTGGCCGAGGTCCACGGCGAGGGCGTGGTGGGCGTGCTGCACAGTTTGTGCGCCGACAGCGCGGGCCAGCTGACGACGAGCAAGCGCCAGCGTCGCTCGCTCGCCTCCAACTCGATCATCTCGGCCAACTGCATCTTCACCTCGGCCGAGCTCGAGCGACTCTCGCACGCCTCCATCATGTCGCCGCCGCCGCCCCCGCCGCCCACGCACTCGGCTGTCGCTTACAGCGGCCAGCAGCAGCGGCCCGACAACCAGCTGCACTTGGCCGGCGACTCTGGCGGCGGCGATGGCGGCGACACCGACGACTCGAGGGCGCGACTGGCCGAAATGCACAGCGCCAGGGACGTGCTCATGGGAAACGACAAGCACCAGCAGCTTCTGGCCTCGCACGAGCACCTCCTGCACCACACTCACCACCACCACCACCACCACAATCATTCGCAAACTCTTACAGGTATCAATACTCACCAGCACCAGAACCAGAGCCAGAACCAAGCTCAAGCCCAAGCCCTAGCCCAAGCCCAGCACCCCAACAGCCAGCTCCACCCGCAAGGCCACCATCTGCAAGACCAGCATCAGCACCAACACCAGCACCAGCATCAGCATCAGCATCAGCACCAACACCAACACCAACACCAACAACAGCAGCACCAGCAGCACCAGCAACACCTGGACAACTCGCCGGGCGTCCACCATCAGTACAATATGTCAGCGAACCAAAGAGTGAGCTTCCCGGCTCAGCACCACCAGCTCGACGGGTGCGCAGCGCAGCAGCAGTTCGACTACCAGCTGAACCAGCATCACGGCCCGCACCAGCAGCATCACCGACAGCGCCACCTTCAAGTGGCTGGCGGTGCATTGCAGCAGCTCGTGGGCGAGCAGCAGCACCAGAGAAGCTGGCAGCGGCTCGTTTCAGATATGATGGGGACCCGACTCGGATGCCATGATATTTACCATAGTACGAAAGCTTCGAGTGCATCTTCGTCCCATCTGGTACTCGGCGGCTGTGCGGTCGGCTACCACAAACGCCCTCAACTGCATATCGCACCATTCGTCCATTTCCATTGCACCAAATCCTGACGACCATGCGAGAGAAACCAGTCGTATCCCATCCAACAGCAACACCATACAGGGTGACACCCATAGAAGCACGTCGCTACCTCCATGCACCACTCAGCGCCAAGCTACAGCCACAACTCCAAATGTCCACTAGCAACAACAGTCCACACCTTCCCAAACCACCAAAAACCACCAGACCCGCCACCAACAGAAACACATCGCCCTACGTGACTTCAATCAGCTCACACATACGAAACTTGCGACGAGTACAACACCAACAAACCCTTTTGCGTTTACGACAAATCACACCATAAACAAAGGCTCTTTATTACGAGTGGCAATAGTAACAATGTAGAAGGCAATAGCAACAACAGCAACAGCAACAACACCAGCGGCAGCAGTAATGCTGCTGGTAGCAATAACAGCAGCAATCCAAGCGACAGTGCTCAATACAATGGCTCTGGAGACGGCAACTACGTGAGTGGCGCGAGTCAGATGTCGCAGGACACCAACAACAACGAGATCATTCACCACAACCTGCCACAACCACAACCACCACCGATACACCACATCCACAGTCACTTTAGTCAGCCACAGCTGGGCCAGTACCACGCCGACAACAACGCCCCCAAACAACATGTCCAGGCGATGCAGGCGGCCGACCGGGAGGAGCGCGACGACTCGGCCGAGCTCTACGGCGGCGCGACCAATCGGCTGGAGTCAGTACGCCAGTCGGCCGAGCGGCCGAGCAAGCGCGTCAAGTCCGAGGGGCCTAATGTGGCGCAGGTGATCGCTAACGCCCACGCAACCGGAATGGAGACGCTGCTCGCGGCGAGCGATAACCACGACAAGTCCACCGAAGATTAGATGGGAAAAGCGCCCGAGAGGCTCGAGGCCGAACGGGGAATACTAGTTTTTTTAGCATCAAATGCGCCCCGGTCACGAGGAATTGTCCGCGAGATGTTCGCAGGTCCGACACACACAAATACTTTTGCTCGAATCTGGAAAGAATCTAGAAACAATCACACCAATACACACACTCAAATTGATTGAATTTTCTAATAATAAAGTCGGAATTGTAGTTTATGATCACTGTCGAGTCTCAGTAGTTGTTATTGTTGTTGTTGTTGTTATAGTTGTTGTTGTTATAGTTGCTGTTGTTATAGTTGTTGTTGTTATAGTTGTTGGTCTCCCTATGTCTGCCGTTGTGCGAGTTGCTGGCCGTCGAGGAGTGGCCGTAGGAGTTTTGGTCCTGAGGGCGATCGCAAGGCTTGAAATAGAAGCGATTATTGGTGTTTCGCATCGGGTCGCTTGTCGACTGATCCACTTCCGTTCGCACGGGACACAAACGAGTGGACAAGCGCTCGCGGACTCGCGGGTTCGCCGAGCTCATGTAGTTGACGTGCAGTGTCTTGAGTATTCGGTGGCCATTGGGCAGACCCTCGCGCAGGATGAGAGTGGCGTGATCGATGCGAGCTAGCTTCTTGCTGCTCGTCAACAGGTGCGTATAGATGCGCTCGTTGAATTTGTTGCCAAACTCGTCGTTCGAGAGCGAATTCTGCTCGCCACTCTTGCCCTGCCTCCTGGACGAGCCGTCAGACGTCGACGTGGACCTGGACGTAGACGATGACGATGATGACGATGACGACGACGATGACGACGACGAAGACGACGATGAAGATGGCGAGGAGCCCGACGAGCCTGCCTTACGTAGGATCTCTGGTTCCGAGTCCTGCAGGATGATGGACATGGGCGGCTTTCTGCGGCCGAAAGGCTCGTTCAGCTCGAGCACCACTTGGTAGTGGAAACTGCAGTAGGGCTGTGTGTCGCCCGTTCGCAGGAACATTGTCACCGGCTCCACCGAGCCGTCGTAGCCGCGCCGCTCGCTAACCACTTCTTCCGGTTTGTCTGCACTGGAATTGGAGCGCCGCTGAGGCGCTCCAGTGTCGCGTCGACGTCGGTCATAGTTGTTGTTGTTGTTGTTGTTATTGTTGTTGTAGTTGCTGTTGTTGTTGTTGTTGTAGTTGGAGTTGTAGGTCGAGTTGTTCCTGTGCGGCCGGCGTGAGGAGTAGGAGCCGCCGAAGCCTTGGTTGTCGTAGCCGCCGTACGGGCGCCTGGTGGAGGACGAGTAGAAGCCACTGTTGGGTCTGTAATCGTTGTTGTTACTGCCGTTGGAGTTGGACGAGGAAGATTGTCCGTAGTTGTTGTTGTGCTGGTTGTTATTTTGTGTGCTCGTGCTGCCCTGACTGGTGGAGAGAGTGGGGTACTGCCAGTCGAGACCCACACGGTAGCACTCGACCGGATCCAGAGGACTGGAGGACTCGCCGCGACGGCCGCTGCCCGATCGAGCTTGGCCGCAGACGCCGCAGTGGCCGGCCAGGAACGAGTCCCAGTCTTTGCAGGCGTACGCCACCAGCTGACAGTCGTCCTCAGTGTCCACCTGGTCGTGGCGATATGTGAGCAAGTTGGGCGCGCGCGAGTGCGAGCAGGCGAGCGTGTCGAAGTCGCCGCCCTCGAAGGTGAGCGTGCTGATGCTCTTGAGGACACCACTTGGCTTGCAACCCGGCTGATTGGCGCCGCCCTCCACGAACACCGAGTACTTGCCGAGCGGCTTGTCGATTCCGAGCAGCGCCGAGTTGGTCTGGATAGTGATCACCTCCTGGGCGTCGCTGGGCGCCAGCCTCTTGCTTGGCGGGTAGAGCGGCCCGCTGACGGTGCCGAAACACGGACCAGCCGGGTCGAGGCCGTAGATACGGCCCACTTTGACGCGCGTGTTCTTGCCGATGAAGCCGGCCAGATGGGCGCCGAGCGAGTGGCCAATCAGCTGGATACGGCTCGGATCCACGCCCGCCTCCTCGAGCAACTTGTTGTTGATGAACCGGGTGGCGTATGAGGCCACAATCGGGATATTGGCCACCGCGCGCGGGTAATTGATGCCTCGCGCCGCATAGTGCCAGTTGATAATGAACAGGTTGTGGTTCACTTGGGCTCTGGGGCCAGAGGAGGACGACGAGGATGACAGCGACGACTGGCCGCCGCGTCTGCGATCACTGCTACTGGTGGCCGGCGTACGATCTCGACGATTGTCGTCGCGATCGTAACTGTCGCGCTTGTGGTGATTTCGGTCCCGCGAGTACGACGACTGCCCACTGCTGGGCTGATTTTCATACGTCTCGCGGCCATAGTTCGAGCTAGTTTGGCCGTGATTTGAATGGCCAGTGCCATAGTTTGACTGACCGGATCCATAGTTAGACTGGCTCGAGCCATAATTTGATTGGCCGGTACCGTAGTTGGACTGGCTGGAGCCATAGTTAGATTGACTGGAGCCGTGATTTGATTGACTCGACCCGTAGCCTTGGTCGTAGTTGTTGTTGCCTGTGGGCCTGCTGTTGCTCGACTCGCGGTCGATCGTGTAGGCCTCAACTATGGCGGAAATCCAGGCCTGCAGTGGGTAGCCGCTGGTGAAGCCGTGGATAAGGAACGACACCGGTGCCTCGGGATTGAAGCCGTGGCGACGCAACTCTTCTATGGTGACATTGTCCGCATGGAAGCGGAACTCTTTAGCCACCTCGCTGAGACTTCGCTCTTTACTGCGCAACTCGTAGTTGGGGTCGTGTTCGCCACTGGCGCCATTCTCATGCTCGCGATAGCCGTCGTCCTGATGGTGAGTGTTGCCGCCGTGATTAGTCCCGCCTGACTGGTGCACTGGCTCCACGCGGCTGGGTCTGGACGAGATGAAGATGATCTCCGGCGAGATGGTTGATTCGTTTGGCGTGGAGAAGAGACCACTGCCGCAGATGGGAATCGACTGTTTCACCGTGTCCTCGGTCTTGTTATTGGTGTGAGTTATCTTCTGGAAAATGTCCTTTATGAGACCGGCGTCGGCAAAGTCCTGGCCACTACCTAGGACCAGTGCCGCTATAGCCAGGACCACAAGCACCAGGCGGTTCCACATATTGGTTGCGATGGAGGAGCGTGAATTTCAAGAGTGAAGTCGAGAATCTGCAAATTGATTGACCCGACGACTGGGCTGGGGCATCCGCCGCACTCCATCGGGGGTGAGGAAGCTCATTCTGGCCGACAAGCGTTTCCCTTGAAAGGAACCCCGAGTGCTACGTGGAGATCTCAGGATGATGCTGCCACATCGAAATGTTGACGACGACCAAAAGGACCACGATGAAGGCGAAAGTTCATGAGCTCGTGTCGCAACAGAAGTCTCGAGTGGGGACGATTTGCGGAAAACAAGTTTTCAACTCGACACTCATATCGCGCGCAACTCCTTCAGAGACGCGCCCCTTCTTCTCTTCTCTTATCAGACATTCGCAACGATATTCGGCCGCAAGCAACACTCATACTGAGAAGGGTTAGACAAACATTTTATCTCGTCTGCAGGAGGCTGACATGGATGCTGCAATAGTGGTTATTGTGGCTTGTTGTTTTGAGTGAGTGTGCTTCAATGGAGCCGAAGATGAACCTTCTTGTCCAAGCAGATTGCATAACTAGACAAACTCGCGTGTTGTTTGTCACTGTACCTCTCGAGTTGTGGCATCAATCTCTGATGAGATATTCTCAGTGGGTCTCAGTTCGTAGTTGGCAATCACCACCCCGTCTCGGTTGACCTGAGTAAACTCGCCCTTGAGACCAATGTAGTAAATTGTGCATGGCTTTGAGTCATCCTCCTTGTTTTTGTTCGTGAAATGAATGGTCAGGTGGTGGACGTTGAAAAACTTGGTGGGTTTGACAGGATATTCGAAGACCCCTTGTGGGTCGTGAGTTATCTCGAACTCCTGATCGGCTTCGACTGAGACGTCGTTGAACGACATTCTGAGGTTACTTTTGAACAAGCGCATCTTCGACAGTTCCTCGTCGGCAATCACAATAATACCTTTTATCTTGACGTCGCCAGTGAATGGAATATTGTAGATCAATTCTGCATCACAATCGCTTTGTACGAATAGCTCCTTGTCAAGCCTATTAAACCATGGCTTGAACACCTTGACACCGCTACCATCGACGAGCTCATTGAGACACTCAACATTGACAGTATTTATCTTTTGGTATAGGCTGTAACCGCCGAAGTCGTCCGAAATATCACCGTGATCGCAAGAGCCAGCGCTATGGTCATGGTCGTGATCGCACATCTTGTTCTGATGTCAGAATGAATTATCAGAATACATCAACTAGTCGTTTGAGATCAAGAACTGACAGTTTAGTGATTCAGGATTATATCATCAGAATCGTAATAGTTGTCGCCTCGAGCGCGCGCACGATCCCAGCTCTATTCAGTGCTGGCCTTGATTCTGACGCGATTCTGAAGCTCACGTGAGAAAAGCCGAATAAAGCGGTCGCTAGCCATTGTTTTGTTTTGTTCACCGACTGAGATTTCAAGATTTAAAGTCAATTTATGAGTCTAGCATGAAGCCATATTCGGTATTCGGCCCACAGTTGTTCAATTCTAGCGCGCCAATCATTAAATAGACTGGCGATAGCATAATGTCAGAACCACAACAGAACGCTCCTTCGGCGATGGATAACGAAGCTGGCAAGCCAGTGACGCCTCCGATTTTGGATGATCCGCTGGAGAGTAGTAAACTTAGTGATCCCCAGGGTACAGACAGTCATATCAACATAAAACCCACTGTAACTAATGAGGAACCTAGCACTAGTCAAGGTGCATCAGATGTGATATCAGTGCCATCAGCACACAACTCGGGTGATATACCTCAAACCGGCGGCAGCAGGATTTCTGTAAAATCTGCCGACGAAAAGAAGAAGTCTGACGACGACAAGCTCGGTATATACAAAGCGTTCGCTATAAAACTAAAAAAGGAACTTGTAAAGACACGAGATGAACTGCAAAAACTTCAAAGGGATTGCAAGGTCAAGATTGATCATTTGGAGCAGAAAGTCACCACTCTCACGAACACACTCGATTCCGAGCGACTAGCTCATACCAACATAAATACTACTCTTGAAGCGACTGTGAAGAATCTCAGAGGTCAGCTCTTGGTAGCTGAAAAGGATCTACAGTCTCTCCAAAGCGAGTTTGATAATTACAAGATCAGGGCAACTAAGATCATGCAGCAAAACAATAACCCATTTATGTTGCAGTCAAACAAAACGTTTGACGAAGAGCGTCAGAAGCATCTGAAGGCTCTATGCGATGAACAGAAGGAGCAGATAAAAGATCTGAACAGTCAAATTGGCGAACTGACTGTTCATAACAAGGAGCTCGAGCACGAGATGGATGCTCTTCAAAAAAAGTTGGAGATCACAGGTGATCAAATTGCAGAGATTCATCGACTGAAAGGAATGTGTCACAATCTGCAGACTGAAAACGAGACCCTCAACCAAACACTAGAAAACCACAAAGTCAATAAAGATGCAATGATAAGTCAAGACAGGTCAAACAGCGACGGACTGAACAAATCACACAAATCACATCAACACGCAGGCAATCAGAATGAAACCAACTCATCAAGTCCTCGTGCCTCGCCCCAACCGATTGATCTAGATGAGAATTCTTCACAACTATCCCCTAGTGCGTCGACGAGAGGAGAAAACCAGACAAATTCAAGTTCATCCTCAGACAGTACTTATAGCTACGTACACATTAAGCCAACTGCTTTTGAGATAATTAGCCGTTCTTCAGCATTAGAAGAAGCACAGAATCAAATCGATAATCTAACCAAGTTGTATCTGGATAGCGAGAGCACCAACTCGTTGTTGACTGAACAAGTTGGCGCCCTGAAAGCAGAGATCCGTCGGATTCAGAGAGTAAATGAGAGGATGGATCTCGCTAACAATCTTGAGTACCTGAAGAATGTGATGTTCAAATTTCTCACCCTAGACAGCAGTCAAGTGGAGCAAAAGCAACGATTAATCCCTGTTCTTGGCTCAATCCTCAAATTGAGTCCGGAAGAATTGTCCAAACTGCAATCCCTTACTACACCGGAGGTGAACAGTATGACGAGTTTGTTTTTCAAGCACTAATTAAAAATCCTACATACTTGAATCTTTCTGTATGTATCTCGAGCCTACTAATGCGATAATGGTACAACTATTTGTACTTGAGTATGTTTATTTCCTGTAGAAGCTTATAAATTCATAGACAGAAATGCTCGACGGTTTGAAGGCATATAATTGTACGGGCATGAGTGTTGTTTTTGGACATGTCACCTGTTCGTCGACCATCAGCCATGTTTTTTGGTGACCACAATGACTGGTTTATGGTGCTTGGCCATGTAGGCGCCCAGTAAGAAGCCTTTCATGAACTTCTTGCTCACTGATCCGGCGAGCGCCACCTCGTTGGCTGCAACGAATAGCACGAGCGCAACGAGAAGCGTGCGAGCTATGATTCTCACTGCCTGGGAGGGATGCATCTTGAGAGTCTGCTTGATCTTCACCACGACGACGGACGGATTCTCAACTTTCCGAGGTTGTCAATCAACTGTCGATGATCGAGTGATCTGTATGTCGTTAAATTCTTCACTGACATGACCAACTTGCGCGACTCATCTGGTCCATCTCGAGCAGATGCGCAGACGTCGAAATGACAAGACGCGCAGGTCTGCTCGTCGACCTGTGTCCCCACTGTCACTGAATCGGTTGTCAATTAGCTCGACGGCATGAACTAGTCTCGAGTCAAGGCCTAGCATCGCTAGCGTGCGACTAATCCATGCAAAGGTGTAAACTTGGGACACAATCAAACCTTTGGCTCGTCGACGGCAACAATCAGAGGAGATCGCTTAGGTGGTTGTCGCTCTCATCAATTTACTTCTTCCAAGTTCAACTCTTTTGTCTAGCAACATCAGTTCGAGCACTATTTAGCAACTCTTAGCGAGCTCTGGGTCGTGCAAGTTCATGCTTTTGTTGGTGCACTCGATGTGGCCGATCGGGTGGCACGTGGACTTTGACTCGTGAAATCATCTCAATGATTTGGCGGTGGAATATTCTCCTCGTCGTCGGGCTTCAAAACGTCTCTCAAGTTTAGACTTGTGAGCACAAAACGGATGAATCAAACTCGGCTCATTGGCTCTGCTCTAGATCGTTGAATCCCTTTCGCAACAGTAGAACAAACGGCTCGCATGGCAGGGGCAATTCACCTGGACCGAGCGCCATCATAAGCTCAGCCCAATCCTCTGTACAGTTGCAGGCGCCTTCGGTTTGTGAGTTCATGGAATTCACTCGACGGGTTGTTGTCAAATCGAGATTCTTGTTTCATGCCACTTCTTGGTTCTAGCCCGTCCTCATTCGACACATGGACTTGAATGGCGGCCGCTCTGGCCTGAATTGATTTGCCCGCAACCAGAGGGCGCAAGAGACTAGCCTCAAAGAGCCGCGCGGCCAGATGCCGTCCGGTAATACTCTGAGATGGGCCTAGTCGTGTGTGCGGCTGTGCGTACGCCCACGCGAGCTTGACAAGGCCTCGAGCTGGTGTTCGTTGAAGCCAGTGAACTATGGACCCGAGCGCGCGCGCGGTCAAGCGCAGGGAGTTTGCCAGAAGACGAAAACGAAGCTCGTGCGCGTACTCGATCGATGAGGCGCGCGCGAGCTAGAGCAGGGCAAGCTTACCAAAGGGGCGCGCTCAATGATGAGCCTCAGGACGCGCCACTGTTGTCTCAGGCTCGGCTTGGCCAATAAGTTGAACCAACACAGTGGACACTTTATGGCAGCACTGGAATCGCCGGTTCGAAGCGGTCTTTTACTTGGAGACTCGAACGCCAACTCGCGCGACACAAACTATCTCATTATCGATTGACTCCTATTCCATAAAATCGGTTGCAGCAACCAGCTCATGCAGATGCCTTGCATGGAACCAGAATCTCAAGTCAACGCAGGATGGGTGCGCCCACCAACCGATAGCAAGCGATCTAGAGGCATTGCAATAAACTGGAGTCTGACAGGTTGTAATAAAGGGTGAACAAAGCAAATAATCCACGAGGATGAGGGGGCTGAGTGAGCACAGGATGGCGCCCATCTCGTTCGTGCGATCACTCTTTTTAGCCTCTCTGATTGGAATCTACTTTTGTCACGCAAGCCCTCAGCAGTCGCCCGGTCAATCTCCGCAAGTGGCCAGACTCCAGCAGCAGCAGCAACAACAACAACAACAACAACAACAGCAACAACAACAACAAATTAGAGTGCAGCTGCAGCACAACAATAGCTCGCCCGCCAATCCAGCTTCCGAGGCGCCCTCTTACATTGCAACCGGCCGCAAGATATCCAAAATTCTCAATGATTTTTTTGACGTAAGTGCAAGCAAAACAAAGATCGATCTAGTCGAAGCGTCCAATTCGTTTGCGATTTTGCACTACTCAGGTTGATTTCTAACACTTTTGCTCTTCCCTCTTTTGACTAATTGACGAGCGTAGAAAGGATACGACAAGCGGGTGCGGCCAAATTATGGTGGCCCCCCGGTAAATGTGAATGTGACGATGCGAATCCTGTCGATCAGTTCGGTGAGCGAGGTCATGATGGACTTTACGGCCGACTTTTACTTCCGCCAGACTTGGGTCGACCCGAGACTGAGGTTCACTCGGTCGGGCGACATCACCACACTGTACGTGGGAGCCGAGGTGTCTAAACGCATCTGGTTGCCAGACACCTTCTTTGGTAACGAGAAGATGGCCTATTTCCATGAAGCCACCACTCCAAATGTGTTCCTGCGCATCGATCACACTGGCGAAGTGTATCGCAGTATCCGACTCACAGTGACCTCATCGTGTCCCATGAAGTTGCAATACTTCCCCATGGACAGACAACAGTGCACTATCGAGGCGGAGAGCTACGGCTACAATGTCAAGGACATCATTTATCGTTGGGCCCGCTCCACGGCCGTGGAGCGCGACAAGACTATCTCTCTGCCACAGTTCGACATTATCAAGACAGAACAGAAAACGCGCATAGAGGAGCTTAGCTCGGGCACTTACTCGCGGCTCGTGGCCGAGATCCATTTCGCGCGCCGAATGGGCTACTACCTCATCCAGATCTACATCCCCTCATCGCTCATCGTAGTCATCTCCTGGGTCTCTTTTTGGCTCCACCGTAATGCATCGCCCGCTAGAGTGCAGCTGGGCGTCACCACTGTGCTCACCATGACCACTCTCATGTCCAGCACCAACGCGGCCCTGCCCAAGATCTCCTACGTCAAGTCTATCGATGTCTTCCTGGGCACCTGTTTCGTCATGGTCTTTGCCGCCCTGCTCGAGTACGCCACAGTGGGTTACCTCGGCAAGCGCATAGCGATGCGCAAGGCGCACGCTCAAAATGTGCTCTCACACGCTGTCGCCATGACGCAACGCATGGTGGCCGCCCAGAATCAGGCAAATCTCATGTCGTCTATGAACCAAGGCGGTAATCTTGTCCTCAATGGACAACAACATACACCTGTGCTCAATGGAAGCTCAAACAGCGGGGCCGGCAACAGTCAGCCTGGTGGTGTCAGTGGCCCAATGGGCACCAGCGCCAAGGGCCAACAGTCGCAACAGCAGCCCAACGTCGTTGAACAGTTCCTGAATACTGCCGCAACTCTACCCAACTTTCTCAACACCAAGTTCGACAAACGCGGAACTCTCCTCACCGGGTCCAGACTTATTGATGGGAAAATGGGCAAACTAGGCAAAGCGAAACAACTTGACTCTATATTCGGAGTGCGGCCCTCAAGTATTGACAAGTACTCTCGAGTGGTGTTTCCAGTTTGCTTTGTATGCTTCCAGCTGATGTACTGGATTGTTTATCTCCATATATCAGCTTTCCTCGAAAGCGACGGTCTCGAGAGCAAGTGATTGGCTAACCAGTTTAATGTTTATCTAACTATATGTCACCAAGTAGATGTCTCGTCGTCACTATCATCATAAAGTTACGAAGTGGCTATTTTAATGATAACTCTGTCTCTCGCTCATGGACAAATCGCGCCATGCAAATAACGTGTTCACCCTTTTCTTTACAGTCGATCCGAGGACAGTTTTAGACTGGCACTAGTTTATTTTTATTCGATTAGATCCTCGAATGGCTCCTCCTCTAGATTCTGAGATCGCTTGGTCTCGGACTCGACTAAAAATGTAAGTATATCGGACAGTGAAACAACTCCGATAACATTATCATCGTCGTCAACCACGATGATCCTATGCACTTCGGCTTTGACGATCCTGTGTATTATAGTACCAAGAGTGTCGTCTAGCTTACACCTAACCACTCCCTCGAACCAACTATTCTGTCTCTCTAAAGCTTTCCCAACAGTCAGCGACAAGTTTTTGTAGCTCTTCTCGGCAGCCATCTGGACGACATCATGTTTTGCATATATGTCTATAACCTTACCCGTGTTCTCGTCAACGACTGGCAAAGCGGATACTCGCTTCTCGATAAACTTGTCAAGAGCAGAGATTACTAGTGTATTTCTGGTTATGGTGGTGATTCTGTCGTAAGTTCCTATCTTGAGCTCTTTTAAAGTCCTGAAGAGAAAGCTAGGCTGAGGTAATTCGTGATAGAATAGAAACAAAAACCTCAAAATTCTTTTATGAGTTAATATGTAAAGCACATTTCCTGTTTCCGGATCAATGATAGGCAATCTGTGGACTTTGTTTTTCTTGAGAGTAAGTATTGCATCAAGTAGACAATCGTCGGGCCCGATACTGACTAGAGGTCTCAGTTCTTGATTCAATAGAGACCGCCAAACTTCAATCTTCTGGTCTTCAACATCCTCCAATTTGACTGTTGGAGATTTGTGATAAGTTCTAATGATTTGTATTAGGTCTGTCACGGACAGCATTCCAACAAACTTCTGTGACGCGCTATCCCATAACGGGGCCGCTCGGCAGCCATTACTCATCAAGGCGGCAAAAGCCTTCTTTACGATGAGCTGTGTATCAAAAATAACTAGCTTAGCACTCACTGGTATAAGGTCATAACAACGGTATTTGCTGAAAAATCTTACATAGATAGTGTTGATATTCTCTTGGAACGACGATGAAGATCCGAAAGAGTTCGGGATCGAGTTGGATCGTTGACTTCTTATCAATTCTAAGACACTTTTGTGTATCGGTGCGCCCCCAGATGAGCTACTATAGGATCTGGGCCTGGAACTGGTTGGAACATTCGTTGGTTGAGTTTTCCTTTCACTAGACATTACGGAAGATTCGTTTGCGTTCTTGGATAGACTGAACCGATGAACAGAGATGTCTCTGGATTGATTGTTACAGTTCTCAGGTTCTTCAGGTGCCGACAACTATTCACAGACGATAAGATCGACGGACTCGATATCTTCATTTAGCTACCGAAATATGTTGGAAGTCAAACGATCCCTAGGTGCAGATTTGGGGAACACTGCGTCTTGGCAACTTGTGAAGACTCGATTGAATATCTGGCCCTAAAGTTGATGGTGTGCTCCATGCAACAGATGCATCTATTGCCTGGCCGCTCCCTTGGCTTCTCGGCCTCACTAGTCGAGTTCAATAGATCCTCGAGGGTGTATTTGTGTATATCGAGAGAGGCAGGAGTCATTCAAATGCATGTGATAGGTTCCAGGATGATGTGTGCGATGTTTGGCACGGAATGGTGTAGGTTTATTGTTATTCAACGAAGTCGACAAATTGTAAATAAAAGACTCTGGCAAACTGTTGGGCCTTGTTCACGGCATGGATGCATCACCATTGGAAAATATGTTTATGTCTTCGCATTAAACCACGACGCCGACAAGCTCGCGCTCATCGAGCGCGTGACTCAACGCCTGAACGTTGTCGCAAGAATGATAGTGAATCGTGCAATCGTTCCGACGGCCGACTCAATGTACGCTTGGGGTGCTTATTCATGCGCGCTGATCGGCTAGCTCGGCGGCGGGACCGATGGCATCAGCGTGAGTCGGCCCGACAGCACGGCGTGTGTCTCGCGGGATGCGTGTGGATATGGGTCTGTCTATTCATTTGAGGGGCAGACGAATCGCCTTCTCGTATTGCCGATTAAAACGACAGACATTATCTTCACATTACATTATGTATGAACATATATTCTAACCCTGAGCCTCATCAACTTGGGTTCATTCACACGCATTTCTCTGACAATCTCAACATTGCGCATATGCTATCCAGAACTCGGCTCATTTAGTACTTGTCGTTGTGTCTCAACGGAAACCGTCTTCAAATTTCTCTCTCATTGACCTTGAGACCAAACCAAACTACACATGGACGACTTCTTAGATTCAGATAGTCATATCTCAAGAACTTGTGTGAGGGGCGTCGGTTTTGTCATCCACTTGTGCGTCGAGTCTGGAGCCGACTTATATTAATTGTTGATTAGTATGAGTTTACATAGCGTTGTCGACTAGCTCACCACTTGTCAACATTGCTCAGCCGTTTACACTAGATGCCATCGACATGAACTCAGTTACTAACGATAACGAAACTGCCACAATGCCGCTCATGTCGGCCTCGACTACGACAACTACTGTGAATAATATGAGCAATGAAGACTCACCTAAGAACAGTCCTAGCAAAAAGAACTCGATCAAGTTAGACAATCTAGGTAACTTAAACTCAATCAGTGCTCGAAGTGATAGCTCAAATATACTTTTCGTCGATGCTGACATTACTCAGGATGCCAATAATGCCACAACTAGTTTGATACTCAAGCCCTCTGGTCAAGCGAGCGATGAAAATCCCGGCAACCAGAAAATGTCCAACAAGCACACAAAATCCCACAAAATCAGCGGAACTAATCATCGCAATCTCGAAGATGGAGATACAGATGAAGATAAAAGCACCAGTCACATCAGGGTGACGAAAGAGGAGCCCAATTTCATGTTGGGCCTGAAACTATTTGCAATATTCTCAACACTGTATTTTTTTATGTGGTCGTCAAGCTTGTTAAGTCAAGCATTCAACTTGGCTTCGTACCATTATGCCGGAAACTTTATCAAGACCTCCGGATTCCTCCAAAATCCCCTCGTTGGCTTGATGGTTGGTGTCATCACCACGGTTGTATTTCAAAGTTCTGGAGCAGTAACATCTGTACTGGTTACGATAGTCGGTTCGGGGGTTCTGACCGTCCGGCAGTCAATACCGATCATCATGGGTGCCAATCTTGGAACTTCAGTTACCAACACAGTGGTATCTCTTATTGTTTATCGTAAAAAGACTAACTTTGAAGTTGCTATCACCGCAGGGATAGTCCACGACATGTATAACATGATGTCAGTGGTATTCATGCTACCCATTGAGCTTCTCTTCCACCCCCTTGAAGTTTGCTCATCCTGGATGATAAGTTTTATCGGCACGGAGAGTCGCACAGAGATAGGTCAAGTGCAATTCTTAAGTCACCTCGTCAAGCCGCTAGTCGACTTAGTGATCCTGATAGACAAAGAGAAGACATCACATCTAGACCCCAACGTCATCGTTCCTTCAAATGAATCGCTTGTCATGAGGTGTTGCAACGAAGAGCGACAAGGCAGCAAGATAATTTGTCACCAAAAGTGTTTTTCACTATTCAGCCGCCTCGAACTTAGTGATAATATTGTTTGCATTTTACTGACTGTCATTGCGATGACGACCCTGTTCACCTGTCTAATATTTGTCATCAAAGTGACTAAATCATTTTTAGGGTAGGTTGAACAAATTCTAACCATGCACTCATGGTCCTGTTCAGACTTCGAAAACTAACTCATCTCACCCAACACGACTACCATTCAATCATGAAGCGGTAAGATCACCAACTGGGTTGCCGACCTGGCTCGACGGGAATACAAATTTCCATATTCGATGTTTGTCGGATACCTTTTTATTTTGGTAGGACTAGTTATAACAGTTATATTACATAGTAGTGGTGTTTTTACCTCCATGTTAGTGCCATTAGCTGGCGGAAACGTTCTGAGCTTGATGCAGATTTATGAGCTGACACTCGGGTCGAATGTAGGAACAACAACCACAGGTATCTTTGCTGCTCTCTCTGCACAATCCAAATACCCGCTCGAAACATTGCAAGTTGCCTTATGCCACTTTATATTTAATGTGGCAGGAATATTGATGTTCTATAGTATACCACACACTGCATTACCCATATGGGCATCAAAGAAGTTTGGGATGTATAGTGCGCAAAATCTGTGGTTTAGTATTATTTATTTGATTATAGTATTTCTAGTTGCGCCATCGG
>SNVD02004648.1:0-20437 GCA_013180625.2 Boswellia sacra | reverse complement strand
GGCGCATAAACAAATGGCATATCGTAATCGGCGTGGCAATGTGACCCAAAACATAGTGTGTGCTTGCTCATTCGATATGTTATTTATTTATGTGCTAATGGGATGGGAAGGCAGTGCAAATGATTCAAGGGTATTACAAGATGCACGTCATTCTCCTCATTCTTCGCTTCTTCCTCATCAAAAAATAATTTCAAATCACTGAGATTTTTCTTATGATCAAGAAAAAAGGCCTGGAATGGATATTGGATATGCTAAGAAGGAATGATAATAGGATGTTTGCTCACTTTAGAATGGATATTGGGTTTCGTTGTATAATTCGTTTGAAATGATATTCCATACCTTTTTTTTGAAAATGTTGAGGTTCGTAATTCACCTTTTAAAACATGCTCATGACACAAACGAATAAAAATATATTCTCTCCTGGTATTCCATTCAGCTTTGTCATCCTGTTCATGAGTAGTTGATGTCATACCATTACAACTAATACTACAAATAAAAGGGAAAATTAATGACACATAAGCTTTGACATGTCTCAATAAACTATTAAATAACTTGTACATGAAATTGAGTTATGGGTACCTGTTTATAATTAATCACAGTCAAGGACACAGATTGGAACAACTGTTTAAAATTGTACCTGCAAAATTTATATTTAGAGAGTTAACTAATTTTTACGCTAATCCATTTAACTATGTTTCGTTAATTAGAAAATTATATATTATTCCTTTTATCTTTATCTCAATATTCACAAAATTAATCTGAATTTTCCTATTATAAAATTGATCAATTTCAAAGATTCTGGAAACTTAAAAATAACCATGACAAGCACATCTTTATTAAAAGCATGACATAGCTGTAACATAATAAGTAGTGTGCTTTGGACTATGGACCAGCAAAGAATTATTTTTTCTTCCCATTCACAAACACTGCATATTAAATTAATTGTATACTAGCAAGCACCATAAAAATACTAGCATATACTTTCTAGTTCTAGAACGCTTATATATTTATGTCGTAAGTTTAAATAATTTGTATTCAATATGTGTCTTTGATATGATCTACTACATGTGCTAATATGAAATTATGGAGGTTCTCAAGGTTAATGTAATTTTTATAATAGGTGTACTTACAATATGGTGTATTTATTAAAGAGTAATTAATTTTTCACAAATAGACTCAAATGCAAAAGTTCTACAATTCTATATGAATGCCCACGGACGAAGTATGTAAATATTAACTTACCAAAGCATTCTCTACTAATTTTCTATTTATTGTATTTAGTACAAACTTTTTTGTTTGTTTCTTAATTTAAATAAATGGCGAATTCAACTTCACTGTTTATAATCATAGCATGGCAACACAAGTGGGATGATTGGCCTAGTCTTGTAGAGCAACAAGTTATCGACAATCTGATAAAGACGTCAAAGATAACTAATCTTAATTATTTTTATTTATTTATTTTGCTTCTTTTGTCAAGGCTTAAGCCGCAGTCTCCCGAGCTACTGTTTTCATGTTCCTAGTTGTGATGCTTCTCAAATATGTCACAGAACAAGTGGTATATGTGTTAAACACTAGATGTAGCATCAATCAAGGAAAACGAAACACCAAAAAAAATCACAAAATAGAGCTAAAAGTAGATCTATGGCGTCCTGCAAAAATGGAAAGCAAACACACAAAAAAGGCAACTAATAGGGTGAAAAGACTATTGCAATATGGCCTCTTATCCAACACAATAACGATCTACAAGGTTGATTTTATGGCCATGGTGAATGAAGGTAGAGATCAGCTTAAGAGTAGAAGAAAGAGATGTGGTATAGGCGAGAGAAGACGAAATGTGCAGTAGAAAATAGAGAGAGAGAATGAGGAATTATATTTTAATTGTTAAGCACAGTAAACGGTAATAAAAGGGCAGCATATTGTTTGTGTATTGAGGGACAAATTTAGGGGTAGAAACGAAAACATTTTGGTTTTATGAAAATGAAACTCGAAAACAGAAAAGGACAAGTATCCCCTGAATTCCGATAAATTGAAAACATAAAATATTTGGTACAAAACGTAAAAGAAGACAACCTTACTTTTTGCAATTTTCACCTTTGTTATGTATCTTTGTTCTGGTTTGCTTTTTTCCTTTGCTCTCCATAAGGTCTTCGAGAAATTCGAAAATATCTTATATGGACACACATTTTATGGACATGAATGATTAAATATTGGAAAGACTTTTAGGTTGCTTAAAAGAAGTTACAGCAGAGCTTTTGTCCAAAACCAAACTGGGAAAAGCTTGAAGGGTTTAAATATCTGTCACTGCCTTTCTCTTATGGTTTATTTGATTGTGCACTTTTATTATGGTGCTTCTCTGTTTACACTAAAGTTTGCTGTGAAATTTCTCTATGGCTAATTTTATAGGTACTATATTTAGCGAAGAATCAATGTCAATTAATGGATCGATTTATATAGAAGCTTGGCAACATAAGGTTTGCTTTATAAAATTTTTCCTTTGTCTGAGAAAACGTAATACCTATACTAAGACATTTTGCATCAAATTTCATCTGCAAAACTCTGTATCATGGTTGTCCAAATTGCATGGAGTATGAATGAGAAAGGCATGTCCAACATTAGAGTGAGTGGATATGCGCAAACCTTTATCAAAACAATATAAGGTTTTCTTAAATTTCATTTGAAGTGGATAGAAGTAGGGGTGGCAATTCATATCATACGTTTCATTTAATTATTCGTCTCGAGACATGAAATATGGATTTGACATGGTTATTAAACATTTCACCCACGTGTTGTAATCGTGTTATACTTAATTCACATAATTTATTTAATTGTTTAATCTAATTATGCATAATATATCATATTCTATATATTTATATCAATTAAAATTAATTTTAGAATATAAATAATTTTTAGAATAAAAAATCATTAAAATTTTCATAATTTACTATTATGCAAATTAAGTTACTTTATAATATAAATTTTTCAGTTTTATAATATATATGCCGTAAGTAGATAAAAATTCATGTCGTTAAATGAGCTTATATAAGGATTGATAAAATATGTTTAACTATTTGTATTACTAAACGAGTTGACGTGTTGAACACCCTCAACATAAATCCGATCCATTTATTAATCTTGTATCGTCTTCGTGTTGTGTTCGCATGTCGTGACCTAAATTGTCACCCCTAGGTAGAGGTCTTTTGTCTTAATATTCAAACGATTAACCAGTGGAGAGAGAACTTGAATGGTTAGTTATGTTTAGTCACCACCTCAATTCTTCTTTCGTTTATTGATATTCAATTATAGAGTACATTATAACATAGATGTGGTAAAGGCTATGTTATTGTAGTTTTTTTATTTTTTAATTTTTTTGATATACAGTAGTAATTACTAGTCATGCTAGCAATGTTTTGCATTTTAGAATTCTGTCATTCGTCAGCGGTGGAATTACTGAAGACCGAAGCAATGGACTAATCTATATTTGTCAATGATAGAAAGTTTGATGAGGCTAGCTCTTGAAACAAAGTGAAAATGTGGTTGATGTCTGTTTGACACGTGCTTGGTGAGCTTCTCAGCTTAATCTTCATTTTTCTAGAGACAAGCTCTTTGGGTGTCTCCAACAAATGTTGTCTACACTGGTATTTTCTTCTTTTTTAGCTTTTTTTATACGAGGGATGAAATCACATAGAGAACTTCATATCTTTCTGGAGAAAGGTTTGTCAATTATTGGTATACAATTGAGAAAGGTATGTCAAGCGTTTAGGCATTGAACAAAGCATTATTAGAAGAATACATGGTTTTCTTGAGTATTGAATCATGTCACATGCTAATTTGTGGAAATTGGAAGTGTACTGATTAGCTAGCCACTGCGTGGTATTTTGTAGCATCTTCTTATCCATATATTTTAAAACACTCAAATGTGTCCTTGCTCGGATTTATCAGGATATAAGGTCATGCAAATATAAGTGTGTTATTCAGGGCATGTTACTTTAATTTGTTTTATTAGTTCTAGTGTTTTGTCCTTGGTAATTGCCTGGATTTCTATATTCTATCACAGGGAGGCCAAAGCGTTACTTATTGCATCAATTTACCCTAAGGGCATTGAATTGAAGGAGAACAATGACATTACAAACCAAGTCCCGAGTGTCTGATATGATGGTGAGCTTACTTAGCACTCTATCTCACCTGCTCTGGATTATTGTTTTCCTTGAAAAGGCTGTTGGAAAGTAGGGCAGCCTCGTAGATGCCTCTTTTTCCTCATCAATTATGAGCTAGGTTTATATGTTTTGTTTATCTATAAACAGGAAAAGATTTCACCATTCAAAGTAATTGGCCAAATGTTTTTTTATGAACAGGGGCGATCTAGCTCCATTGTATCGGATTATATGCAATTGTTTTTCTATGAAAAGTAATTGTTTTTCATGTAACTCAAATGGTAGGTTATGTTTTATTACTGCTCTATATTCTTTCTTGATGTGATTGGGGTTTTTTTATTTTTGTTATTTTTAAAAAAATTTCTGTTGACCATCAGAAGCGGAATTACTGAAGCCCAAAGCAGACACGTTTATATTTTGCATGTAAATGGGCAGAAACTTCATTGAGGCTAGCTCTTCAAACAGAAGGAAAATTGTGCTTGATCTGTTTGTTTTGACATTCGCTTGTTGAGCTTCACTTAGATCACTATCTCTAACTCTTTTCTTCCATTGTCTCAAAAAATCAAAATCATTATTGACAATTTACAATTATATATCCTATGCTTTTTCATGTTGCAGTGTGCCTCAAGTGCGAAAGTAACTATGCAATGACGTGTTGTCCAAGGCAAGTAAGTCTAGCATAAGCAATGTAAGGGCATGACAGTGGGGAAATCAAATCAAGGGAAAGGGAAAGACTCACAGCAAGCGCATGGAGAAACAGGCCGCAACTTTTTCTGTGAAATTATCGTTTGCATGGTGTTTATAGACATACTTTTTACTTTTTATGAACTTGAACAATTAAGTTTTGGAAAGAATTTTAGGTTGTTTAAAAGAAGTTACAACAGAGCTTATTTCCAAAACCAAACTTGGAAAAGCTTGAAGTGTTTAAATAACTGTCACTGCCTTTCTCTTATTTTTTACTTGATTGTGCAGCTTTTATAATGGTGCTTCTCTGTTTTAGACTAAAGTTTGCTGTGAAAATCCTCTGTGGATAATTTAACAGGTACTGCATTTATTGAAGAATCAATGTCAATTACTGAATTGATTTATGTAGGAGCTGGACAATATAAGGTTTGTTCAATAAAATCTTTCCTGTGTCTGAGAAAAAGTTAATTACCTATACCAAGACAATTTGCACCAATTTCCATCTGCAGAACTCTGTATCAAATTGCAGAACTCATATACTAAGACATAGATGCATGAATGAGGAAGGCATTTCCAGGATTAGAGTGTGTGTACAGGGACAAAGCTTTGTCAAAACAAGACAAGGTCTTAAATTTCATTTTAAGTGGATAAAAGTTTTTTGTCTTAGTATCTCTAATTTTTGTGCTTGGTATTTACATGGATTTCTAGTGTCAGTCACAGTCAGGCCAAAGCTTTATTTGTGGCATCACACTGCCTTGAGGCTATTAAAATCAAAGCAAACACAAACTATAAATCAAGTCCTAAGTTACCTGATCAGTGGCGAGCTCCACTAAGCTTTCTCATGATAAAATTGTTGGAAAGTAGGTTAGCTTTCTCATGACATTTGCTTGGTGACTGGTAAGCTTCTCTGTTCAATCTTCATTTTTTAAGTGGTAGGTCTTTGGGTGTCTCCAACAAATGTTCTCTGTACTGATATTTTCTTCTGTTTTAGCTTTGTTTATACTAGGGATCAAATCATATAGAGAACTTCAAATCATTCTGGAGAAAAGAATGTTAAATATAGGCACACGATCGAGAAAGGTGTGTCAAGCATTTAGGCATGGACAAAGCGCTGTTAGGAGAATAAATGATATCAAATGCTGATTTCTGGAAATTGGAAGGTGAGCTGATTAGGTAGCCACTTCATGGTATTTTGTAGAATCTTCTTATCCACATATTTTAAATCACTTAATATGTTCTTGCACGTATTTATCACGATGTAAGTGTGATTTTCATGGCAGGTTACTATATATGTTTTAGTAGCTCTAGTGTTTTGTCATTGCTAAGTGCCTGGATTTCCAAATTTTATCCCAGGAGGCCAAAAAATTACTGGCATAAATATACCTGGAGGCTATTGAATTGAAGGAGAACTATGACATTACAAAGCAAGTCCAGATTGTCTGATTTGATGTTGACTTCTCACCGCTATGGATTATTTTTTTCCTTAAAAAGGCTGTTGGAAAGTAGGGCAGCTCCTATTTAGACGCCTTTTTCCTCATCAACTATGAGCTAAGGCCAATTTTTGTCCTATGAACAGGGGCTGTTGCAGATCTGATATAACTGTTGGTTATACTTCTCAAAGGCTGCAACCCATGTCACAAGAATTCATTTTCTAGTTTTAATATGAAAGTGCCTTTTTTTTTTTTTTCAAAACTAAATCATATGTAATTTTCTTTTCTCAGTTTAAACTTTCAATCTGAAGAAGAGAAGTTTGTTGTCCCATTATTGTGTCTTGCAGTACAGAAGAGCGGTTGGTTGCATCGAACTGATTTGTTCATTCAGAGTATGAGTACTCCTTTTTAATTAACATCACTGCTCTATATTCTTTCTCGATGTTCAATCAGAAAAACATCACAAAGCATTACGTTTATATGTTGCATGTAATGAGCAGAAACTTCATTGAGGCTAACTCTCGAAACAAAAGGAAAATTTGCTTGATGTCCCGTTTTGACGTTTGCTTGGTGAGCTTCACTTAGATCTCTTTCTCTAATTCTTTTCCTTCATTGTCCTGCAAAAAGAAAATCATTATTGATATTTTACAATTATATATCGTATACAGTTTCATGTCACAGTGAGCCTCAAGTGTGAAAGTAGCGATCCAGTGATGTGTTAGCCAAGGCAAGCAAGTCTAGCATAAGTAATATAAAGGCGTGGCAGTAGGGAAATCTAATCAAAGTGAAAGGGAAAGACTCACAGCAAGCGCATGGAGAGACAGGCCGCAACTTGTATCTGCGTTGATTGATACATGGTGTTTATCTTTTAGAGGGACCTTCCTGTGAATATATACTTGGTTTTAGAAGCAATTATGTTTGATGTTTCTTACCGTATGGCTAGAAGGGTTTTCACTTTTCATACAACTGTTGTTTTTGAAGTTTAAGAACCTCGGAGATTGAAGTGTACATGATTATATGATTATTTGAGGATTTTCAATGCCATTTGCTGACAGCTAAAAGATGTTATATCATTCGAATCTTATAACTGTATCAACATGTTAATTGTGCTAAATCTGTACCTGGGTATCCTTCCACTTGGACATGATATTGTGATTAGGCTTTCTCTTATGGTTGCTGGGCATATTTTCTTTGCGGTTGGCTAATGAGTTAGAGCCTGTTTGTGGTTATTTGGCCTGCGAGTTCTGTTTCGTACATGAGACTTCTATATGTGTGGCGGCTACTTGTCCAAAGTTATGGAGTTCTTGTTAGACAAAATTAATGTGGTAGTACAAGTTATAATTTCTAAACTCATTCAAAAATTTATTATTTTTCTTAAGTTGCTTAGTTTTGCCACTTTTATAGAAGATTTTCAAAAGCAAGTTTTGCTTCGGAAACTGTTTACTTTTTAAACATATTATTTAAATTTAGAATTATAAATATAACCTCAATCAGTGATAAAAACTATACAATAATTATGTAAACAATGAATTGGATTTAGCTTTATTATTTGGAAGATGTAAGATGACAATTATGCCGGCAAAACCTAACCCAAATGATTGACCAAACCTAAGTCCATGAAGATAGGGATTGCACTAACTGGACCGGATCCATGGATCTAACTAAGCCCAATGAATGTTTTAATTGAAGCAAGCCCCAAATGGCAAGGGAGACTTCAGAAGGCAGGGTCAGAAAACCCTCCTAAAAGCCCAGATCATAGGCACAAACACTTCAGTAGAAGATTCAATGCTCATCGTCTGCCCCAACGGGCCCCTTCTCTTTCAAAGTCTGGGATCAGCTTGATCACCTCACCAGCTGGAGAAAATTTAGCTATATACCATGCCAGGATAATAATATATTATATGTTATTACAATTTTAGGTTGACATGTAAATTTCACTCATTGATAACAAAATATCTTTCATTGTTTCTTATTCTATTGCAAGTTTTTTAAAGTAAAATGAATCATATTTGTGAGTAGTACTTGTCAAAGAAGGGGAATCCGTATGTCAAACTACGATTGTATAAATAAATCCATGCTGATGTGATAGAACAGATGTATTCTTGACTTTTATATAAGCATTGAACTTTTATATCTCCTTCGTCGAATGAACCAACAAGAATAATCTAGTAAGCAGCCTAGTAAGATGTGAGTTCAAGAAGCTCGAGGTCAAGAGTTGAAGGGTCTACTTACATAATACTACAGCTTATATTTTTTACAATTCTCTTGGAATTGTTTGATATTATAAATCTGTGAATGAAGATTAATGAATTTGATAGATGGCTATATCTACAGTTGAATGTTCAAGGACTAATTGATGAGTACAAATAGAAAGGCTTTTACATATTGACGCCACCAGCATAATCTTAGCATGTGTTGTAGAATAGAATAGACCAAGACATACAAAAGCAAATGGGTCCGCCGTCCATCAAGCCAATCGAATACCATCGTTAAGTCTCTCTCAACTCCTTACTTCTATCTTCGTTTTCATCCTTCTCTCACCAATCTATTTAACTTTAAAGGAGAACACATGTATTAATGTATTTCATTTGCAGTTTGGGATTTCTTGCATATGGGAATTAATACTAACGTAGCTATATACCAATTAATAAATATGCATATGGCCATTGCTGTTTCGAAGTATGGGATTAGCTTGACCTCACTAGCTGGACAAAATATAGCTATATAGATTGACATTTGAATTCTACTTCTTCATAATCTAGTATTTTAAAATTATTTTCATTGTTTCTTATTCTATTTTCAATTTCAAAGCAAAATGAGTTAAGGAGTAAGTTATCAAAGTATTAGAATCATGTGTCAACCCATAATTAAATAAATTTATCTATACTGTAGTATAACAGATGTATCTATCTAACTATTAAAGTGACTTTTAAATATTCTTTATCCAATGAATCCATAAGAAAAATCCAGTGAATAGTCCAGTTAGATGAGTTTAAGAAGCTTTAGTTGAGGAGTTGAAGCCTAAAGAGGGGGTGGTGGGAAAATCTCTCACTTACAGTAGGAGTGGGGGGATTGGGATTAAAAATTAAACATGAGAATTGTACTATAATGTTATAGGGATTTTTACCAATACTACAACTTACATTTTTCACGATTCTCGTGCAATTGTTTGATATTATAAATCTATAAATGAAAATTAATGAACTTGATATATGGCTATATCTACAGTCAAATGTTCAACATGCAAATTGATGAGACCAAATTGAAAGGCTTTTACGGAATACGCCACCAGCAAAACATGTGATGCGGAATAGACCAAGCAATATGTATGGGCGGGCCGCCAACGCAATCAAATACCATCTTTTTGTCTCTCTTCAACTGCTTACTTGTATCTTCAATTCGTCCTTCTCTCACAAGACTATTTAAAGAATAAATATTGACGTTTCATTTAGGTTTCGGATTTTCAGCTTAAAGTTTTTATTTAAGATCCTTTAAATTTTAAACCAGTTTTCTCATTTGAATCAATAATTAAGATTTTGAATAATACGATAAATTGATACAACCAATTTAATAAATAACATGAGTTGATGTTAAAATATCAATATTGAGTGAACGAAAATTAATAATATATAATGAATAAATTTATTATGCTATATCGAGCTCTACTTAGTCATTTCTCGGCGTTGTACAAATTATTATTTAAATCTCTAATAGAAACTTCTAGATATGTAGCTTTCTGTGAAATATAAATAAAAAAGCCAGCTAGATAGTGTTCGATTTAATCCACCTATAACTGGTCAGGCGGACATGGAAAATTCTAGAAGAAATTGAGAAAGAAATTAAGATTTATAAGGATTGAAAACGGCAGATCATAAAGAGAATATGAGAACTCTACAAAGTCTTGTGGGCTGCATTGATCAGAGATGTTGTCTTTAGTTATGTATAAACGCTTCATCAGTCAACAAATATATATTAACTACAAATGAAGAAAATTGTCTCACTTGTGATTCTCATGTGGTTTCTTTAAGCAATTGAAAGTTGAATCAATTTTCGTAATAAACTGATCATAATTGAGATGGGATTAGCTCTAATCAAATTAAGTCAAATTTATTATTCAAAGCTGAAGTGGATTTTGACTTAAAAGTTGTATATTTGATAATTTTTAAATGAGATAAAAATTTGCAAGATTCATATTAACATAGCTTCGGAAGAACGGCAAAGAAAAGGTAGCCATAAATGGGCTGGCTAGGTAAATACCTCCAAGTGATTAATTAATTAATACTTGTACGGCACAACCTTGTAAATTAATTAAACTAAAATATTGTAATAAAGACAAGAACGAGAAAATTTTACTTGAAAATCTTTATCAATATACATAGTAAAAGAAGAGAAGTTGGCTAAACGTCTTTGCTGTGATATTAAAAGTGACAAAATCCGGGCCAGGGCCGAGGCATCCAGGGTGGCGTCGAGTTTTTCAAGAACCCAGATTAAAGCCGGGGTTATATATATTTCAATTCGGATGCTTGTTTGCACTATATATAAATTTGGCATTCAACTCTAGGAAAAAAATAGGTTGCAGCCCAAGGGTAGTGTGCTGCGCGGTTACCATGTGAATTAGGGCATGGTTTCAAGTGTGGCGTATTGTATATATTTTTGAAAAAATTGAGAAAATAGACACAATTAGGGGTCCTTGTTGAAATTTAGACACATCTTGAAAAATTTTCATGCCATAGATACTTTTTTGACAAAAAGATTCAAATACCCTTATATAATCAATTTTTTTTCCAAAACCTTATTAGTTCCCTCTTCCAACAAAAATAAAGAAAGTAAGTAAACGAAACAAAGAACAAAGAAACCAGTCACTTTTCTATACACTTCACTGTCTGAAACAACTTCAACAGCTGAAGCTGAGCAAATCTGATAAGAACAACTTTCCTTAATCTCTCTAATTGTGATTTATTTGGTTGTTATTCACTATATTTGATTTAGTTTTTAGAGAATTTGAATTCGGGATTTGAGTTTTCGACGGATTTGTGAACTTATTTAGGGATAAATCGAGTGTTATATGTGATTTTTGTGGTTTGATGCGTGTGAAAACCGACGAAACGAGTTCTGAATCCGTGTTATATCGCGTTGAAGAAGACACTCGACACTTGATAACTACCTGTCAAGTCGTGTCGAGTGGTGAAATGTCGAGTGGTGTCGTGTCGAGTAGTGTAGAGTTGAGTGTCGGATAATTGTCAAGTGTTGTCGAGTGTCGCGTTGTGTTTGTTGACCCAGGTATGGCAACCCGAGGGGGGGGGGGGGTGAATTGGGTTTTTATTTATCAAAACGGATTTAGAAAATTTTTCTTGAAAGATCAAAATTAGTTCACTCTTTCTTTGAAAATAAAGGTGAAGAAGATGAAATTAGAATTTATCAAAGATGCAATCAAAAGAATAATAATGATGAACAATCACAAGTGCAAGTAAATGTAAAGAGGAAAGGGATAGAGAGAGTGCAAACTCAATTTACGTGGTTCGGCAAACCTTGCCTACGTCCACGGGCTCCTAGCTCCACGAGCTAAGCTTTCCACTAAGTTGTAGAAATCTTTACAACTTGCTTGATGAACAACCTCACCAAGACTTTTTCTTCCAACTCTTGATAACACCACACCAAGAGTTCTTCTTGATGAACAACCTCACCAAGGCAACTTCCTTCAACTCTTGATAACACCACACCAAGAGTTCTTCTTGATGAACAACCTCACCAAGGCAACTTCCTTCAACCCTTGATAACACCACACCAAGAGTTCTTCTTGATGAACAACCTCACCAAGGCAACTTCCTTCAACTCTTGATAACACACAACAAGAGTTCTCTCAAGGATAACTATTATCCTTTACAAGAATATCTCACTCTCACCACAATACAAGAACAAAGATAATTTTTACAACAAAAGTATAACTCTCTTCAAAGAGTAGATAAATAATATAAAAGCTCTCTAGACTTGATATTTCTCTTGCTTTTTGCTTGATAAAATGCTTCTCTTGCACTTTTCTTTTGAATGCATGCATGGGAGAAGGGCTCCTTTTATAGGCAAATGAGATGAACTTAATCAAGTGAAGACACCAACTCCAAATTTTCTGCCCACCATAAAAACCGTAATCTTGTCTTCCATTTTTTTCAATGTTCCGTTTGAATTTTGAAAATCTGCAAAACATAAAAGACTTGCACATTTGAATAAGCTTTTCCAACGCATTAAGAATCAAGTCATTTGGATATCTGTAGCTCAAGATATGGCCAAAACACCATTCGGTGCTCATGTGACTTGATTTTTCTTTCTTGTGTCAGTCCACCAAATTGAATGATAATTCTGTCAGCCTTCCGTTTGAAATTTGAATTTCTTCAAAACATAAAAGATCTATAATATTTGAATAAGCTTTCCAAAACATTAAGAATCAAAGCATTTGGATATCTCTATCTTAAGATATGGCCAAAACACCATTCGGTGCTCATGTGAGTTGATTTTTCTTCTCTGTGTCAGTCCACCGAATTGCATGTCAATTATGTCGGCCTTCTGTTTGAAATTTGAATTTTTTCAAAACATATGAAATGTTCTTCATTAAGTCATCTTTCCAATGCCATAAGAATCAAGTCATTTTGATTTTTCTAGCTCAAGATATGTCCAAAGGAGTATTCGTGCTCATGTCAGCTGCTTCCATTTGTCTTTCAACTTGCATGATGATTTGGACAACCTTGCACTTGAAATTTGAATTTCATTAAAACATATGAAATGTTATAAATTGAGTAAGCTTTCCAAAGGCTCAAGAATCACATCATTTGGATATTTGTAGAGATATATATGACCAATTGATTGAACATTGCTCATGTGTCATATTCCTTGAGTCAATCCTTGTTCTTAAACTTTGGTGCCTTTAACATGTAGTCTTCTCCTTAGCTTCAACACTTCATTTTAATAAGCCTCTTCTTGATTTTAAAATTATTTCAATGATCTTACTCTTGCACATAAATAAACATGTTAGTAAATCTCAATTAATCAATGTGTATTGTTATCATCAAAATTATCATGTAGCCTTAGGGCTAACAATCTCCCCCTTTTTGATGATGACAAACCATTGATTGCTTTAAAATATAATCTAAAATCAAGAATGAAAATAAAATCAACAATAAGCAAAAAGAATGGCACTTGTTATGAATATAAGCAATCCAACTATTTCTCCCCCTTTTGTTATCATCAAAAAAAAATGTAATCAAATTAACTACTCCCCCTAAATATATTCTCCCCCTTAACATATGCTACCATTCAAAGAATATCATATAAAAGCAAAATTAAGACATATCCAACATGCCTAATTCTCTTCTAATTATACAAAATCTATCTTGACTAAGGGGTTTGGTCATATTTGGGTCTAGGGACTAATTCCCAAACTTGATTTCTTTCAAATTGGTTTAATTCTTCTTGCATAGCCAAAATCCTTGAAAGATTTTGGTTCAAATTGAGAGACAAATGCAAAATGATTACAAAAGTTCCTAAAAGAAGATCTAGTTCTCATACCTTGTGATGGTTCACCAATAATGAGATCTTTAGGGTGAGCTTTTGCGTACCTCTATTCCTTTGGTAATTCTTGGGAAGAATCATTTACTTCCTCAAGCTTTTCTTGTTGAAGTTATAATTCATCTTGTCTATTTTCATCAAGCCTTGATTCCTTGATTTGCCTTTCTACCTCAACAATATCATCATCTAAATTCTTTGAAGAAATAACATTAGTTTCATCAAATTCAACATGCATAGATTCTTCAATAATAAGAGTCTTTTTGTTAAAAACTCTATATGCTTTACTATGATTGGAATAGCCAACAAAAATTCCAACATCGGCTTTTGCATCAAATTTTCCAAGGTTATCCTTGGTGTTTAAAATAAAACATTAACATCCAAAAACTTTAAAAAATCCAATGTTGGGTTTTCTTCCTTTCCAAAGTTCATAAGGAGTTTTCTTTATTAAAGTTCTAATATGGACTCTATTGATTATAAAGCATGCGGTATTAACGGCTTCGGCCCAAAAATATTTTGGCAAATTATTTTCAAGTAACATGGTCCTAGCCATTTCTTGGATAGTCCTATTTTTCTTCTGAATAACACCATTTTGTTGTGGAGTTCTAGGTGCGGAAAAATTTTGTTCAAAATCATTTTCATCACAAAGATTTTCAAATGCAACATTGTTTACTTCACCACCATGATCACTCCTAATGGACACAATAGAATACCCTTTTTGATTTTGGACTCTTTTTGCAAATTTTGAAAAAGCTTGTATGGCCTCATTTTTAGTTTTCAAGAATAATACCCAAGTGAATCTTGAATAATCATCCACAATAACAAAAACATAATACTTTTCACCAAGGCTTTGAGTTCTTGGTGGTTCAAATAAATCCAAATGAAGTAATTGCAGAGGTTTATTTGTTGAAATAAATTTCTTTTGTTTAAAAGAATTTCTCACTTGTTTTCCAAATTGATAAGCATCACAAATCTTATCCTTTTCAATTTTTATTTTGGAAGACCATCAACTAAATCATTTTTAGAAATTTTTGAAATTGTGTCCATGCTAGCATGACCTAACCTTCTATGCTATAACCAAGCATCATGATTAACAATGAAACAATTTTCTACATGATAATTAACATCAATATTAATTGTATAAATATTGTCTTATTGTAACTAACATCCTTAATCACACATCTATTAGGCTCAAAAGTAACAAAATATCCCTTATCACACAATTAACTAATGCTAATCAAATCATGTTTCAAACCATTAACAAGCAAAATATTTTCAATAATAAGTGAAGAAGGGTTACCAATGTCACCATGTCCGATTACCCTTCCTTTGGCATTATCACCGAAGGTCACATATCCTCCTTTCTTCATGATTAATCTTGAGAACTTGGAGGCATCTCCGGTCATATGCCTTGAGCATCCACTATCTAAGTACCACTTGTATTTGCCACTCCTTTGTTTCTACAATCAACATTAAAAGAGCAACTTTTTGGTACCCAAAGGTTCTTGGGTTCTTGGGGGTTAGTTGTGATACTTTTTGGAATCCATATTTGTTTCAAATTAGGATTTCTCTTAATGTAACAAGAATGCATTTTGTGTCCTTTCTTCCACAATAATTACATGAATGATTAGGATTATTCATAGAAGATGCATGAACAAAATAGTTTTTAAAATACTTTTGATTTTTATGACTTTTATATCCTAACCCTCTTTTATCAAAAACATACCTTTGGTTTTGTAACATAGAATTCAAATTTTTTGTGCTTTTTGTAAAACTATCAACAATATTTCTTAAGTCATTATTTTCCTTTTTCAAAATAATATTTTCTTTCTCTAATTTATCAAAATCCTTTTGTTTTAAAATCTCATTTTCATTTTTTAAAAAATATATTTGACTTTCCAAACTTTCAAAATCTTTTTGCTTTAAAATTTCATTTTCATTTCTAAAGCTTCATTTATTTCTACCAACTCTTCTAATTGAGATAACATGATTTTTGACTTCTTTTTGAAAGCATTGATTTTTGAATTTTGTTTATCAACTTGCACATGTAAATTTTGGAATGCTTCAAGTAATTCATCATATGAAAGCTTACGATTATGGTTTAGAATACTTATCTCATTTTCTCTTAAAGCCATGAAGCACATGTTTGCCATTTTGCAATCTTCTTCTTCATTCTTCTTCAAGGTGATTTCATGAGTCATGAGAGAACCCATAAGTTCTTCTAATGGTAATTTGGTGAGGTCCTTTGCTTCTTGAATTGCCGTCACCTTTGGCTCCCAAGTTTTTGGTAGACACCTAAAAATCTTTCTCACCATTTCAACATTAGAATAAGATTTACCGAGAGATTTCAAACTATTAATAATTTTCGTAAATCTAGTAAACATTTCAGAAATTGATTCATCCGATTTCATCTTAAAAAGCTCATAACTATGAACTAGCATACTAATTTTGGATTCTTTAACTTGACCAGTTCCTTCATGAGTTACTTCAAGTGTGTGCCATATTTCTTGTGCCGTAGAACAAGTAGATATTCTATTAAACTCATTTCTATCTAGAGCACAATACAACACATTCATAGCTTTAGATTCAAACTCAATTTCTTTTTACCATCTTCACTAAACTCTTTAGGTTCTTTAAGCATGCATTCCCCATTTTCAATTTTGGTAGGAAAAAAAGGTCCTTCCAAAACAATAGACCACAAATCATAATCAAAAGATTTCAAGAAAATACTCATTCTAGTTTTCCAATAAGAGTAATCACTTCCATTAAAAAATGGAGGTATAGAAATAGAAAGCCCCTCAACATATGAAGTTGAATTAAAAGTTGCCATAGCTCAAAATCGGTTAAGATTTAAAAAAAAATGAGCAACATTGCTTGATGTACCACTTGTGCACTCCAGGTATGGACCCAAGAGGGGGGGTGAATTGGGTTTTATTATCAAAACGGATTTACAGAAAATTTTCTTGATAAAGATGACTAAAAATTAGTTCACTCTTTTCTTTGAAATAAAGGTGAAGAAGAGAACATTAGGAATTATCAAAGATGCAATCAAAAGAAATAATGATGAACAATCCACAAGTGCAGTAAAATAAAGAGGCAAAGGGATAGAGAGTAGTGCAAACTCAAATTTACATGGTTCGGCAAACCTGCCTACGGTCCACGGGGCTCCTAGCTCAGAGCTAAGCTTTCCACTAAGTTGTAGAAATCTTTACAACTTGCTTGATGAACAATCTCACCAAGACTTTTTCTTCCAACTCTTGATAACACCACACCAAGAGTTCTTCTGATGAACAACCTCACCAAGGCAACTTCCTTCAACTCTTGATAACACCACACCAAGAGTTCTTCTTGATGAACAACCTCACCAAGGCAACTTCCTTCAACTCTTGATAACACCACACCAAGAGTTCTCTTGATGAACAACCTCACCAAGGCAAACTTTCCAAACTCGTGATAACACACAACAAGAGTTCTCTCAAGGGATTAACTATATCATTACCTACAATAATATCTCACTCTCACCACAATACAAGAACAAAGATAATTTTTACAATAAATGTATAACTCTCTTGAAAGAGTAGATAAATAATATAAAAGCTCTCTAGACTTGATATTTCTCTTGCTTTTTGCTTGATAAAATGCTTCTCTTGCACTTCTTGAATGCATGGGAGAATGGCTCCTTTTATAGGCAAATGAGATGAACTTAATCAAGTGAAGACACCAACTCCAAATTTCTGCCCACCATAAAAACCGTAATCTTATCTTCCGTTTTTGTCAATGTTCCGTTTGAAATTTGAAAATCTGTAAAACATAAAAGATTTTCAAATTTGAATAAGCTTTCCAACGCATTAAGAATCAAGGCATTTGGATATCTGTAGAGATATATATGACCAATTGATTGAACATTGCTTCATGTGTCACATTTCTCCTTGAGTCAATCCTTGTTCTAAGCTTGGTCCTTTAACATGTAGTCTTCTCCTTAGCTTCAAAACTTCATTTTAATAAGCCTCTTCTTGATTTTAAAATTATTTCAATGATCTTACTCTTGCACATAAATAAACATGTTAGTAAATCTCAATTAATCAATGTCGTATTTGTTCCTATCATCATCAAAATTATCATATAGCCTTAGGGCTAACAGTGTTGTGTCGAGTGGTGTTACAACACCACTCGACACACGACAAATATCTGACACTCGACACTACACAACCACTCGTCACTACACCACCACTCGACAAACACTCGACACTTGACATTTCACCACTCGACAAACACTTGACACTCGATATTACACAACTCGGCACGACTCGACAGTTAATTGTCGAGTGTCAAGTGTCTTCTTTAGCGCGATATAACACTGGATTTAGAACTAATTTCGTCGGTTTTTACATGCATCAAACCACAAAAATCACATATAACACTCGATTTATCTCTAAATAAGTTCACAAATTCGTCAAAAACTCAAATCTCAAATTCAAATTCCCTAAAAACTAAATCAAATCTAACGAATAACAACCAAATAAATCACAATTAGGGACCGTCCATGTCGATGGGTGCTTCTCTCTGTGTCGTCTTGTTTGATGCTTTTATCCTCAACCGATGCTCGTGTTGGTTTGCGTTTCGAGAGGTATCGATGGGTTTCAGTAATTTTCGTCTAAAGAGAGGGAAATAAGGCTCTAGAAAAAAATTGAATACATAAGGGTAATTGGGTCTTTTTGTCAAGAAAGTGTCTATGGCATAAAAATTTTTCAGGATGTGTGTAAATTTTAACAAGGGCCCCTAATTGTGTCTATTTTCTCAAATTTTTCTATATTTTTTTCCCATTTTGATCCTTATTTATAATTTGTACATTGTGCTGTGCGGTTGAATTAAGGAATGGGTTGAACTGCCCAAGTGTGGTAGTTTGTCTTTTATAAGTCAATTAATTTTTTAAATTTTGGCATGGGTTGGACTGGGTTTTGAGCTTAGACTCTTAGATTATTTTAAAGAAAGTTAGAAATGGGCTTAAATTTAAAAAATAGGCCATAAGTAATTACTTTTAAATTTTGGCATGGATTGGACTGGGTTTTGAGCTTAGACTGTTAAGATTATTTTAAAGAAAGTTAGAAATGGGCTTAAATTTAGAAAATAGGCTATAAGTAAGTATTGAAAACAATCGGGTTTAATTTCGGGTCTCCGGTAGAAAATTCACCCCCGCCTTAGTCAAATTGTCACTCCTAATTGAAAACCAAAACTAATTAAGTAACTCCTCCGCATGTTACTTCTATACATTTCTTTACAAACAACTGCGGTCAACCCTGAGCAAGTATATTGACTGAATTCAACCAAAACTTAGCTGTACTTAAACTTAATTGGTCAGTTATTCTAAATTTGATCGACTCATTTAGAGTAATATTCAAAAAGCAAAACCAGAATGTGTACCAGCCTGAGCTGTCTACATTTATTGAAAATAATTGAAGATTAAATGCATCGACCTAGTTAAACTGAGGGTGTCCAAGGGTATTCGAATCAAAAACTCTGTTATTATTGGCTTGCATCCAATCCAGATTATAATTCTATTGATTATTCTTTGTCAGCCATTTGCCTGGTCGATTAATATCGAAACTGTACTTAGTTGTATATATAAATCCTATTATAATTTCCCATGTACAGGTCAGTAAAGTTATCAATAATTCGATACAATTCTTAAATGATGAATCCAAGAATTGAGGGTTTTTTTTCAAGGAAAAATAAATCAAGTACGAACAGGAGTTAGAAAAACAGAGAAGAAGAGAAATTGATCAAATTATTCTGTTTCATTGAATTGATTATTGTTTCCAGTACATTACACATACATATACTCGTGATGCAGCAAGCAACAGAGTAACAGAATTCTGTTATACTCTCACGCTTAGCTGGCACACACACACGTGTATTTATTTATTGCTGACTAAGCAGTCAGTTATTTAACCAACTTAACTAATTCTTTAACTGACTTAACTAACTCTTATTCTTTTGACTAACATCCCCTCTCAAGCATAGCTAAGTTGAGTTTCAAACATGACTCAAGTTAGCAGGCTTGTATAGAATAACTTCAGAGTTAATCGCATGCAGAAATTGGTTGAACTGTGAGCTTCTGTCTAAGATAATCAAACCGGGGACCTGATAGAGCTTTAGTCAGAACATCTGCAATTTGGAATTCAGTTGAAACATGCTTGATCAGAATTTGTTTGGCAAGAACCTTTTCTCTAATGAAGTGAACATCAACCTCAATGTGCTTTGTTCTAGCATGAAACATAGGGTTTGCTGCTAGTGATTCAGCACCCTTGTTGTCGCACCAGAGGACTGGAATGTCAGCAAGAGGGAAGCTCAATTCTTGAAGTAATCCTTGCAACCAAATCAGTTCTGTAGCAGCTGAAGACAAGGAACGATATTCAGATTCTGTGGAGGATTTAGCCACTACTTTCTGCTTCTTGGAACTCCAATAAATCAAGTTATCTCCAAAGAAAATGCAACAGCCAGAAGTAGATTTTCGATCATCTACAGAGCTGGCCCAGTCAGCATCACTGAAGCCAGAAAAAGTTATTGATTTCATAGGTTTGAAAGTCAATCCAAAGCTTATTGTTCCTTTCACATATC
>SNVD02004647.1:0-20699 GCA_013180625.2 Boswellia sacra | reverse complement strand
AGGTAACGAGGGAAGTACTAAAGGAAGGGAAGCTTAAGGATGGTCTATATCAGTTTAATTACAGTCTAAGTGTGTCATCGAATCACTCATCTTCAAAGTCCTTCAATTTTGTCTCAAAAAGACAGCCAAAAGTTTCAGAGTCTGTAAAACATTTATGCCATTCTCAATATTTTAAATCATTCTAGTCAAATAGGTGTTTCAATTCTGGTGTGGAGTTAAGAAAAGCAAAAAGGAATGCTTGGCATACAAGGCTTGGACATCCTTGTAGTAAAGTTCTTCATCAAGGACTTAGAGTCTGTAATCAATCTCTTTCAATCAATGAAAATACTGATTTTTGTGAGGCATGTTAGCTTGGTAAATCATACCTACTTCTCTTTAAGAACTCTATCTCTAAAGCAACTCAACCACTTAAACTAATTCATTCAGATACATGAGGACCTGCACCCATCACCTCTGGTTCAAATTTTAGGTACTATATTCATTTCATTAATGATCATAGTAACTATACTTGGATTTATCCTCTTAAAGTCAAGTCAGATTCATTACTTGTTTTCATTCAATTCAAAAATCTCATAGAGAAAACATTGGAAAAGAAAATAAAATGCATTATGCCAGGGTAGGAGAGTATAGGCATTTTGTTGAATTCTTAAAACAACATGGAATAAGATTTAGACACCTATGTCCATATACTCATGAACAAAATAGGAAGGCTAAAAGGAAACATAGACATATCACTAAAATGGGTCTGATTTTACTTGCATAAGCAGGAATGCCATTGAAATTTTGGTGGGAAGGTTTTCAAACTACTGTATTTCTTACTAATATCCTTCCTACACCTACACTAGATGGAAAGTCACCTGTAGAGATCTTATTTCATAGAAAACAAGAGTACAAATTGTTAACAACATTTGGTTATGCATGTTATCCTTGTTTAAGGCCATATCAAAATAAAAAATTTCATTCATCCAAATATGTCTTTTTAAGGCTATAGTGACTACCACAAAAGACATAAATGTCTAAGCTCCGCTAGTGGATTATACATATCTAGACATGTTGTCTTTAATGAAACAGAAATTACCTTTAAATCAGGATTTCTCAATTCCTATCATGTCATTTCTTATCAACCAAGTTCAAGTTCACAATCTTGGTTCAATTTTCCTTTTGCTTCAAATTCTTGCAGTCCTAAAACATCAATTTTTGAGTCAAAAAGTGCAGGAATTAATAATGATATAAACCAGAGGTCAACCCAAATACAGTGGCTTCATAAGGTTTAGCCTCTTATCCTAATGAGACTACCTTAGAATCAAATTTTCCTATACAAACTTCACTATTATCTTTACCTTTTTCTTTACGATCACATGAAGTAGTCTTTTATCAACTGAGATGTTGTAAAAAACTTCACAAATCTCACCAGAATTTCAACCTCATCACCCTATGATTACTAGGTCCAAAGCAATGGTTTTCAAACCAAAAATAGCTAAATTGGATGCTAAACATAAGACTAAAAATATTGTTGAACCAGTAAATGTGAAAGAAGCTCTTCAGTCACCTAAGTGGAAACAAGCTAAGGATGAGGAGTATCATGCTTCGATGCAGAATCAAACATGGGACTTAGTTCCTAATAGACCTGAATACAATCTTGTAGGCAACAACATGGTTCTTAAACTAAAATTGAATATGGATGGAATAATTAATAGGCATAAAGCAAGACTTGTTGCTATGGGATTTCATCAAACTTCTAAGGTTGACTTCTATGAAACATTTAGTCCAGTGGTGAGATCCTCAACAATTAGAATCATCCTTGCTATTATTGTGACTAAGAATTGGGAAGTTAGACTACTAAATATTAATAATGCTTTTTTAAATGGAAAGCTGGAGAAGGATGTTTATATGGTTCAATAAGAGGGCTATAAGAAGCTCAAAGACCTGGTTATGTTTGCAAACTCAACAAAGCACTATAAGGACTCAAACAGGCTCTGATAGCTTGGTTTGAGAAGCTAAGGCAAACACTTCTTGGTTGGGGATTCATAAACTCCAAATTAGATTCCTTTCTGTTCTTCTTTAAAAACAAACATGAAATTATTCTTGTGCTTGTGTATGTTGATGATATTCTTGTCACAAGAAACAATTCCACTTCATTGAAGAGATTCATCCAAGAATTAAATCAAACCTTTAGTCTTAAAGACTTAGGTGAGCTTTACTATTTTCTTGGAATTGAAGCTAGAAAAGACTACTCTGGATTATATCTCGCTCAGTCCAATGATATATTTGATCAGTTGAAGAAATTTGATTTGGAATTTGTGAAGCCTTGCATCACACAAGCAACTACAGGTAAATTCACCTCCTCTTCAAACTCAGAAGTCTTTACAAATGCATATCTTTACAGAAGTGTAATTGGAGCTCTTAAATACTTAACCTTGACCAGACCTAATGTTGCTTTGATAGTTAACAAATTCAATTAGTTTATGGAAAATCCACCCTTGATTCATTGGCAAAGAGTAAAAAGGTTTATGCGACATCTCAAGAAAACAATGCACTATATATGGGCTCCATATTAAACCCGGTGGTAGTCTACCCTTAGTTAGCTACTTAGATGCAAATTGGGCATGTAGTCCTGAGGATAAGAGGTCAATTAGTGGTTACTATGTCTTTCTTGGAGACTCTTTAGTCTATTGGCAAGCAAAGAAACAACATATCATAATACGGTCCAGTACTGAATCCAAGTATCGAGCCTTAGCATAAGTCACAGTAGAAATAACATAGATTCAATCATTACTTCAAGAGATTCAGTTTCCTTTATCTTACTATCTAGTAACTTGGTGTAACAATATGAGTGCTAATGCACTTGTCATCAATCTTGTTTATCATGCTAGGACCAAGCATCTCGAAGTTGATCTTCATTTCATTCGAGACAAGGTTCTACAAAAGAATTTAGAAGTCTAGTAAGTCTCATCGTGTGATCAGATAGTCGATTGTCTTACCAAGTCCCTCAACTTCTCCAAATTCTAACATTTGCATGACAAACTAGGCATTGTTCTCACACCTTTCAGTTTGAGGGGGATGTAAAGAGTACTCATCGAGCTTGGTATGATTAAGCCTGATAGCAGGGCACCATAGTGTAGTAGCTTGGAGAAGCTTGGACAGTAGCAATCATATTACAAATCACCTACTAGAGTTTTCTCATTTTTTGTTTATTTCTTGTATATAACTTTCTAGAGAATTCTCCTTCCACCTATCGATCTCCTAATTGTTCTTTTGTCTCTCTTTTATCATTTTTGTAGAACACATGATATAAGGAGAAATGAAAATACATAAATCTTTTGAGTTGTGAAAATTTTCTTTTTGCTTCTGCTTATTTTCTCACTAAGTCAAATTGCTTCTATGTAAAAACTCATGTGAATTGGCATCTCCATTAATTCTACCTTTTCCGAGGCGTATTAATTGAAGAGCTTGCCTTTTTGCTTTCTTCTCTACAAGGCATAATGTATTCATTAGTCTTGGAAACCATGAAAGAAAGAGAGGTAACTCAAGTGATGTCATAAAATACCCATTCTTGACAGTAATAGTTATCTATTTTTCTTCTCCACATATGTAAAAGAGTATAAGCAAAGAGCCCTATTATTACTATAACTCCTGATAGTGTTATGGCAATTGTCACATTCTATATTATTACTTGATGATTATGCACAACAAGAATAACATAACCAAAATCGAAGTAGACAAATTGTGAAGTCTGTGGCTCAACTTGTGTAGTACAGGCAAAAAAATAGTGCATGAGCGTAGCTAGAGCTGCATAGGCGTGCCAAAATCTATATCAAATGCTATATCAGACATGTAAAAACAAAGAGTTGGCGCAACGATGCAGATCACTTGACGCAATGATACGGAGTTGGTGCAGCGACGCAGATCATTTCGTGTAGCGACACAAATTCTAGGTTTGCAGATTTTCTAGGAAGAGTTCACGCAGATGCATGAGTAATATTACGCAATAGCACGGTACTATTTCCTAGTCAAAATAAGATTTCTTGTTACACAAGTAAATGGCCTATAAGCCTTAGACTATAAAAAAAGGACGTGTTTTTTAGTCTAATAGAGTTCTGAGAGAGCTAAAAAGAGAGAAAATAAAGAGGGTTAGGGTTTAGAGAGATTAGAAGCCTTCTTGGAGTGTGAGAGGCTAAATTTCTTCTAGTTGTCCTTGTAAACACTCTTGTATCTCTTTGTTTTTACCATAGTGGATTGATTATCACTAGCAACTGGACATATGATCACATATTGTGATCTGAACTAGTATAAATCCTTGTGTCCTTTTGTTCTTACTTTGCTTTTCTTTTGCTTGGTTGTGTGTTTAACCTCTTAGATTAATTCCAAAATAAGCTGCTTATGAGTATGTGTGCCTCTCTTCTTCACAACATATTGGTATCAAAGCATGGTTATGGTTGTTTGGGTCTATGGTGGTAAGAAGTTCTTAGCACAACAGGTGTTCGATAAAAGTCTTGACTCATAGCTGCACAGTACGAGAGGTGTTCAAAGAAATTCCTGTGATGGCTACATCAACTAGCAAGTATGAGATTGAGAAGTTTTATGGCAGCGGTGACTTCACTATTTGGAGGATGAAGATATTGGACTTGTTAGACAACCTACGATTGGATGAAGCTCTTGGAGGTGAAAGCAAGATGCTTGAAAGCTATAGTGCTGAAAAGAGGAGCGCGCTGAAAAAAAAAAAGCAATATTATGAAGAAGGCCTACAACACATTAATTATTTGCTAGAGCAATAAAATGTTGAGGCAAGTCTCTCGGATGAAAACTGTAGCTGAGGTATAAAAAAAAAAAGCTTCAAAGCCTTTATATGACAAAAAATCTATCGAGTAGGTTGTATTTAAAGGCAAAATTCTTTACTTTCAAAATGGTTGAGGATAAGAACTTGCAAGACCACATTGATGAATTTAACAAATTGTGCTTGGATTAAGAAAATATACAAATAGAATATGATGATGAGAATAAAGCTTTGGTGCTATTACATTATCTTCCAAAATCATTTAAGAAATTGTAGATATTTTGAAGCCTGGTAGGGAGACATTGTCACTTGATGATGTAATTGGTGCGTTGAATTCTAAAGATCTCCAAAGGAAGAACGAGTTAGGTGAACACTTGGGTGAAGGACTGCATGTTAAAGGTATGAGTGACAAACGTGATTACAAAGGCAAGTCACACTCAAGGTTGAAGTCAAGGGGAAGAAAGTTGTAAAATGCTTCTATTGTCACGAAGAGGTGCATATTAAGAGGCTTTGTCCCAAAAGAAAAAAGAATGAAAAAGGTAAAGAACCAGAAAATAGTGTGCTGCAATTGTAGATGATGGATATGAGAGTTTGGATGTGCTAGTCGTGACTACGAAAAACTCGGAGAAGCAATAGGTTTTAGATTCTAGTTGTTCGTTCCACATGACGCCAAATAGAAGCTAGTTTGAGTCTTATAAGAAGATTGACAACAAAAAAGTTTTGTTTGGCGACAAAAAAGCTTGTAGTGTCGTGGCCATAGGGACAATTCGAATGAAAACTCATGATGGCATGCAAAGAGTTTGACGGCTGTGAGGCACATTCCAAAGTTGAAGCAGAATTTGATTTCACTTGGTATGTTAGATTCTAATGGCTGCAGTTACAAATAGGAGAATGACACCTTGGAAGTTACAAAAGGATCCTTGGTGGTAATGAAAGGTGTGAGGGAAAACGGTTTGTATATTCTCCAAGGCAGCACTATAATTGGAGAAGCGAGCTCGATATCGGGCATGGATGATAAAGCCTACTTGTCGCATAATAGGCTTGGTCATGTGAGTGAAAGGAGGCTTCAAGAGCTGCAGAAGGAGGGATTATTGTGTGGTGATAAGTTACAAAAATCGAAGTTTTATGAGTATTGCATTCTTGGCAAATTAACTTGGGTAAAATTTGCTTCCTCATCTTATACAACAAAAGAAACTCTCAGTTATATCCATTCAGATCTATAGGGTCCATCTAAACATGCAACTTTAGGTGGAGGAAGATACTTCATGTATATAATTGATGACTGCTCAAGGAAGGTGTGGGTGTACATTTTAGAGACTAAGGACGAGCCACTCCAAATATTTAAGCATTGGAAAAAGATGGTTGAAGTCCCAACGAGTAGAAAAGTTCAGAAACTTAGAATTGATAATGGTTTGGAGTTCTTGAATGAAGAGTTCAACCGCTTTTGTAACAATAAGAGAGTGGTGAGGGATAAAATGGTACCCAGTACACTACAGCAAAATGGCTTGCTTGAAAGGATGAATAGAATGCTTCTTGACCAGGTGAGATGTATGTTGTTAAGCGTTGGGTTGCCTAAGAAATTTTAGGGAGAAGAGTCAACACAGCAGTATACTTGATCAATAGGTGTCTGTCAACGGCTATTGGCTTCAAGACACTTGAAGAAGTATGGACAAGTTCGCCTCCAAGCTATAGCCATTTGAGGGTGTTTAGTTGTGTGGCATATGCACATATCAAACAAGACAAGCTGGAGCCAAGGGTTAGGAAATGCATGTTTGTTGGCTACCCAGAAGATGTGAAGGGTATAGCTTGTGGTGGCAAGAGTCTAACGTTTTGAAATGTTTCACAAGTAGAGATATCACTTTTAGAAAATCAGAGTTCTATTTTGAGGGCTGTTCAAAACCTCAATCGATAACTAGTGATGTTACTACGGATGCAGATAGTGTTGGGACTAAGGTGGAGCTCCATGAGGCTAAAGATTCTCGAAAGGAAGGGGCAGGTGACATGAATGAACATGATGACGTTGAGGAAGTCCTTGATGAGTCTAATGACTTGAGAAACTAACAACTAGCAAGAGATCGTGCTAGGAGGACAATGGCACCACCGGTAAGATATGGATACGCTGATCTTATAGCTTTTGCATTGCCAATATTAGAGGAGATTGATGGTAATGAGCCTGAAGCTATAAGGTTACAATGGCTTGTAAAGATAGGAACCATTGGCAGCAGGTAATGATGGAAGAAATAGATTCCTTGAATAAGAATCGTACCTAGATATTGGTTGATAACACTACTAGACAGAAGGTAGTAGGTTACAAATGGGTTTTCAAATGAAAAGAAGATGCTTGTGGGGAAGGAAAGCCTAGGTATAAGGCTAGGCTGGTGGCAAAAGGATTTATGCAAAATGAGGGCATTGATTTTAAGGAGGTTTTCTCTCCAGTCATAAAGCACACGTTAATTAGAGTTACTGGCTCTAGTAAACCAGTTTGATATGGAGTTAGAGCAAATGGATGTCAAAATCCTATTCCTTTATGGTAATTTGGAGGAGAGGATTGTGATGGCACAACCGGAGGGTTTTATGAAAGTAGGAAGTAAAGACAAGGTGTCTTCAACCTTAAGCAGTCAGCAAGGCAATGGTATTTAGAGTTTGATGATTTCATGATCAAACATGGGTATGCCAGAAGTAAATATGATAGTTGTGTATACGTCAAGTGGTTGAAAAATAGAGTTGGGATTTTCTTGGTGTTGTATGTTAATGACATGTTAATTACATCAACAAACATAGAAGAAATTCAGAAACTAAAATCACAGCTAAACAAGGAATTTGAGATGAAAGATTTAGATTATATTAAGAAGATCTTGGAGATGAAGATCAGTAGAGATAGAGATAGAGGCTTGTTATTTCTGTCTCAAGGAGACTACACCCTCAAGATGCTTGAGAAGTTCAACATGGCTGGTACAAAGAAGGAGCAAACTCCTTGGTAGGTTACTTTAAACTTTCATTGACATAGCCTCCTGCTATAGATATTGAGAAAGAGGAGATGGCCAAAATTTCTCATGGAAGTGTTGTTGGGAGTTTGATGTACTCTATGGTATGTACAAAACCGGACTTGGCATATGTAGCTAGCTTGGTAGAGTCGTTTCATGGCGAATCCGGGTAGAAATCATTGAGAAATTGTCAAGTGGATATTCAAGTATCTTAATGGTATTTCAAGCTACGTGTTAGTGTATAAAAAGAGCAAGGATATGGATAAAAAGCTGATAGGTTATGTGGATGTAGATTTTACGGGTGGCCTTGATAAAAGAAGGTCGTTAACCGGTTACGTGTTCACATTGTTTGGTTGCACCGTTAGTTGGAAAGCCAATTTACACTCAGTTATGGCTCTTTCAACAACTAAGGCAGAATATCTTGCAGCTACAGAGGCTATAAAAGAAGCATTGTGGCTGCAAAGGCTTATTGGTGAGTTTGGTGTGAAGCAAGACAGGTAAAAGTGTTTTGTGATAGCTAAAGTGTAATACATTTGACCAAAAATCAAATGTATCATGAGAGAACCAAACACATAGATATCAAGCTGCATTTCATTAGAGATATCATTGCTAAAGGGAAGGTTTTAGAGCTAAAATTCATACTAAAAGAAGCTAATACTTGTTTGGATTTGATACGAGAGATGAATGGACTGTTCTAGCTTGAAGATGGACGTGGCTGGAATCTACTATGGTGGTTTATAGTATGAAAACACAAGCTTGATCCAAGGTGGAGATTTGTGAAGTTTGTGGCTCAACTTGTGTAGTATTGATAGAAAAATGGCACAAGAGTGCAACTGGAGCTACACAGGCGAGCCAAAATACGCATCAAATGCACTATCAGACACTTAAAAACAGAGAGTTGGCGCAGCAGCATAGAGTTGGCTTAGCAACGCAGATCATTTGGCACAACGATCTGGATTTGAGATTTTTTAGGCAGAGAGTTCGCGCAGGTGCATGAATAATGTTGCGCAAGAGCGCGGTACTGTTTTCTAGTCAAAATAGGATTTCTTGTTATACAAGTAAACAACCTATAAGCCTTGGACTATAAAAAGGGGACGTGTTTTTCAATGTAGTAGAATTCTAAGAAAGCTAAAAAGAGAGAAAATAAATAGGGTTAGGGTTTAGAGAGATTGGAAACCTTCTTAGAGTATGGGTGGCTAAATTTCTTCTAGTTATCCCTGTAAACACTTTTGTATCTCTTTGTTTTTATCGTAATGGATTGACCATCACCAACAATTGGACGTAGGATCACATATTGTGATCTGAAACCATATAAATCTTTGTGTCCTTGTGTTCTTACTTTGCTTTGCATTTGCTTGGTTGTGTGTTTAATCTCCTAGATTACTTCCAAAATAAGCTACTTGTGAGTGTGTGTGCCTCTCTTATTCACAACACAAATAAATATAGATAATCATGATTATGGTATACCTTAAAACCCCATGTCTCAATTCTCTTATATATGCAGCCATTAAATAAAAAGCAAACAAAAAAAAGTTTTACCAAATTCCCGTTTTGAACTTTTGGGATAGTTTGTTAGTATCCTTTAAGTGGCTCAAACGTTTAAGTTAAATATATTGAGAAAAGTAACTCGTGAAGTACTTCTCAAATTCCCATCTTCCTATTTATTTCTCTTAAGTAATTGGCATAGTGGCATAATGGAATTAGGTAGTCTAATTAAATTTTAAATTACATCCATTTTCTTAATGATAAGAAGTCATAAAGTTATCCATATTAGATTTAAATGCCTCTCTAGCATAGCTATAATTAATTACCCTATGATTCTTAATTCCATCTATAGTGAGTGGCTATTTAGAGACTAAGCTAGTGGACTTTCACAATACCGAAAACAAAATTGTAATTACGTCACATAAGATGGCAGCTTCTACAAATTTAACACAAATGACCCTCGCAAGGAAGCTAACTCTAAGATTAAATCCTAATATTATGGGCACATTAAGGTCTTAGAAATAATATTATCAAAGATTTATAATAATCAAATAATGCAAATTAAAGTCTACTATACCTTTAGACCTTGAAACAGAAGCAGGAGATGAAGGAAACAAAAGCGTAGGTGCATTAATCAAAGCTTCACTATAAAACTAGTAATTTTCATACCGGATACTACAGCTGGGTAACAAAATCATTCCTCCCCAAATTTCCTCATAGCAACCCGGCAAACTTTAAGGTGGCTGCTACAAAACAACTGATACAGTTACTACCTGACAGGTATTGTGAGCACCGTGCCAAGCCATATAGAGTTTTGAGGTATACTCTTTGTTGCAAACTTCGTAGGTAGGGACTAGGGATGGCAAACCAACCCGGCCGGGGCCGGAGACCCGGAAAATCCGGTCATCCGGGGCCGGGGACCCGGGATTGAACCCGGGGTATACAATTGAAATTAAAAACCATATCAATTTAATCCATTAATTTTCAATTCTTCATTATAACCTCTTAAGTCCATAAGTCATTTTACTAAAATAACTTTTAAATAGTCCAACAAGTTTGACCCAAGCCCAAGCCCAACCTCAGCCCACCTTTTTTCTTAAAAAATTAAATAAGTTTTAAAAGAATGCAATGAAGGAGATTCGAACCCGTTCCCTCAACAAATAAGACTAAGGTATGCTACACCTGGGCTACATCCCACTTTTCCATTAAAGAAGCAATATAGAAAACCTTTGTATATTATTCTTTTATTAAATCAAAAGAGTTCAAAAGATTTGCATTATATGGGATTCGAACCCAAGCTCCCATTTTAAATCATAAAGCTATGGGCCGCTGAGCTATAACCCACTTTGCTTGAAAAATATCTGCAATATATATATAAACAGAATAAAAAAGAATCAGAATTAAAAAAAATTATATAACCTGGGTTTTAATCCCGGGTTATTGAAAAACCCGGCTCCGCCCAGGGTACCCCGACCCCGGCCCCGGAAAAAAAATTCCGGGGAATTTCCCGGGACCGGGGTTGGAATTGAAGGCCGGGGCCGGGGCCAGGGACCATCGACCTCGACCCCGGCCTCGGGTTTTGCCATCCCTAGTAGGGACGGAGCTAAAAATCCTATTAAGGGGGGACAATTTCCTAGTGCAATTCAAATACAAAAATTTCTATAAAATAATATATAACATGATAAATAGGATTCTTTTATTACGAAAAGAATATGATTTTACTAATTTTATTATCAATTTTAATTTAAACTTATTAAACATTGATAAATCTTAGATTTATTTCCAATAGATTCCTAGCAGCTAACATTCACAAAAAAAAAATTAATAATCCTATAAATAGTATGATTTTCATAAACTATAAAAGAAGTAGTTTAATGGTTTTGTCAAGCCTGTTTCTACTAATATTTTTTTGACTTAAATTATAATACAGTAGAAATCAAGCTAACATTCACCAAAAAACAAAAATCTTATAATCCTACAAATAATATGATTTTCATAAACTATAAAAGAAGTAGTTTAATGGTTTTGTTAAGTCTTTTTCTAATAATTTTTTTAGGGCTTAAATTATAATACAGTTGATATCAAGCTAGCATTCACCAAAAAAAAATCTAATAATCCTATAAATAATATGATTTTCATAAACTATAATAGAAATAGTTTAATGGCTTTGCTAAGCCTTTTTCTAATAATATTTTTTGGGCTTAGATTATAATACAATTGAAATCAAGCCAATTACATTTATTTTTACTTGGACTTAAGAAACAGAAGGGGCAATATGGTTATTTGATAAAAATTATATTTACAATTTAGGGATTTTAAAAAGCCCAACAGGGGCAACTCCTTCATTGGCTTCATCCTTGTTCGTAGGAGCATATGTAGCTTCCAATGCGGCGTCATTCATTAAACTCCAGAGGAGATTGTAAGTCGCGACTTCGATTGTATCATCTATTTTACGGCTAAATGAGATAAATTTGGGATCTTCATGCACAAGCGAAAAGAAAGACTCGTTTGAGTAACGTAGAAAGCAATAATCAAACCATATTATGGTTTGTTTTCTTACAGGACAACGTTGATTGACGTCTCTGGTAGCGAAGTTGACACAGTCTTGGCAGGTGCTGTTATTGACATTGCCACGACAAAGAAAGTGGGCGTACACCCTCTTAGCCTCGTTTACTAGTAGTTGCATTGTAGTAATGCTCGCTCATTTTATTTTGAATTCCACCTTTCGACTCCTTTGAGTGGCAACAGAGGTAAGATAAGATAGGAGGCGGTTGAGATTGGATTCATAAATGGTGTCACTGGTGAAAGTTGTTGTGTTTGAGCAATAATGAAATCTATATGTTGGGTCAACTGCAGCTGTGCTACTCATCACTAAAGTTAAAAGCAAGAGAAACTGAATGAACAGGAAGGATTTAAGGAGCCACATTCGTCTCCAATTGTTGCTTTCCTAAACCGATTATTATGAGTCGAACTGCATTGCCTACAGTCCAAGATTTGACAAAATAACAAACGTAGTCAAACTTGCCGGTTGTCAAGATTTGAAAAAGGTGTAATTACATTTTCCCCTTGAGGTTATTGGAAAAAATAGATCATCCCTGTAATACCAAAACTTGCAATCGTATTATAAATCACCTACTAGATTCTCTCATTTTTGTTCAGTTTCTTGTATATAAATTTCTGGAGAATTCTCCTTCCACCTGTCATTCTCCTATTTATTCTCTTGTCTCTCGTTCATCATTTTTGTAAACACATTATAGAACAAGAAATGAAAATATAGAAATCTTTTGAGCTATGAAAATTTTCTCTTTGCTTTTGTTTATTTTTCTCACTTGGTATTAGAGCCTCTCAAGGCAAATGCTATCATATCTGGAGGACCTTTTTCATCAACTCCAAGAATCATAGCTCCATCTTCATCATCAGATGGTGGCACTTCAAGATCAGGAGGTTTTTCAACTCCATCGTTTGGAAATGCTTTCAATCACTCTCCCCCAATACGACTAGAGAAGAACAATTATTTTCTCTGGAGTATTCTTGTTCTTCCTATTCTTAGAGGATATCGATTGGAGGGTTTTGTGTAGGGAACTAAATTTTTCCCAGATAAATTCACTACTATTAGTTCTTCTTTAGATAGCACAACTAATGCAGAGCAAGTACTAAATCCTAAATTTGAAGAGTGGGTTTCTACTAAGAACTTGTTAATCAGATAACTATTAAGTTCACTTTTAGAATATGTTATCGCTCAAGTGATTGGTGAAAAGTCTTGAAGAGACTTGCGGAAAGCACTTGAAGTTTATTGTGGAACTCAAAGTAGATCTCAGATTTCCAATCTCAGAATAGGCCTTCAAATAACCAGGAAGGGCAATATGACCACGGATAAGTATCTCCTAACCATGAAAAGGTTTGCTCATAACTTAACTATTGCTAGACAACCTATTCAAGTTAATGAATTAATTTCTCTTGTTACCATTGGATTAGATTTGAATATACTCCAAATGTTATGCAAATTAATGCCAAGTAAAATCTTACCTGGCAAGACATGCATGCTATGTTACTAAGCTTTGAGACAAGGCTGGAAAGACTGAATTTTTTTAGCAATCATAGCTTGAATCAATCTTTAGCTAATTTTGTAGCAACCAACCTGAGAGGAAACGATAGTAAGCAATTCTCAACTGGCCGTCAGACTCAAATCAAGGAAATAATAGAGGACCAGGTTGAGGCAATGGAAGAGGATTAGGTGGCAACTCTAGAGGTAAAGGTGGCGGTAGAAATAGCAAACCAACTTGTCAAATCTGTAGCAAGTATGGCCATTTTACCCTTAGGTGTTTCTTTAGAGGTGACTTAAGCTACACGGGAAATCAGACTAACAACTTCAATAACTTCAACAATCATCAAAACTTCAATAATCGTGGTCAATCTTTGGCTTATTTTGCAACACTAGAACCAATGATGGATGATGCTTGGTGACACATCCGAAAAAGGATTGTCTCCCAAGTATAGGAGTGTCGAAGTAATAAACCCGGTGAGACCGGGGTCGATCCACGAGGAAGGAGATTTTAGCGCTACAAATTATAAGTTAAGCAAATGTGATATGGATGATTCGAAGATATGACAAGATAATATCAACAACAGATGAGAATGATTAAAATACGCAAGTAAAAGAAATTAACACAATAATAATGAAAGCTAAGGTTAGGGGATCCGCCCTTGATATTTCGAATAAGGATAATTAACTCATTTTAGTTATATGAATTATATTTGTTTCATTACCAATATTTATACCACTTCTTGTAAATGGGTTCAAGCATCCAATGTGCCAATCACCATATGTCTACAACAAATCAAGGTTCCTAACTAGATTTGTGTCAGTAAGGAAGAACCATACATCATCTAGAAAGGATCCAAGCATTTGATGTGCCAAGGATTGTTGACAATGGATCAAGACCTCCACTTTACGAGTGGTGTCAAGATTGATTAAGAAATTAAATATAAATCATATTGAATAAACATTATAAGATTAAGATTATTAAGCACATATTAAGGGTTAGAGAATCCTTATTCTCATATCAAGGGTTTCACCCTTTCACCTTAGCAAAAGAGAAATTAGAAGAACATTATAATAGAAAGAAAATAAAATGCAAGAAAAAGGAAATTCATTAATAACATAAACACACAAAACACAATACAAGATCCTAGCCAAAGCCAAAATGTTCCAGCCAAGGCCAAGATGCCCTAATGGGTCACAAGGCACCTCTATTTATAGATACATCCAGGGGCAAACTTGTCAAATTACAAGGGCATAATTGTCAAATATTAGTTGTAAATATCTTTGACAATTGGGATCATTAGGCACCGACTTTGACCATCAATTTTGACATTGAAATGTTGAGAATTTTAATCACATGTCTTCATGAAAGTTGTAGATATTTCTCTCAGCTTTCTAGAACATATTGATTTGCACAATTTGGATACGTATTTTGAGAGATACGGTCCAAATACTGAGGCCTGGTCAGACTGGGCCGAGACTGTAGATGGGTTCACTTCAAGCCCAATTTTGGTCCACTAAGAGCCCGAATTTGATGATTCTTGTGAAATGCAATCTTGTAGACAATTAAATCAGCTTTCCAAAACATTAAGAATTGCATCATTCTGATCTATAAATAGAGATTTATGCCCATTTTACCGAACCTGTAACAAAACCAAAATTAAGAGAAATTAATTCCAAAGATGCAAATGCTACAAATATGCTTAAGTTGAGGAATTTAATGACACTATTAATGCAATATGATGAACTAAACTCTTATTAAACATGCATATTTAAGTGTTCATCACATCCCCCAACTAGCTTATTGCTAGTCCCTAGCAATTAAAGCGTTATTATTTAGAAGTGATTTATAGAATTTTACATCCAAGGTGGTCATTATTGCACTCTCCTTGATTTTATCCAAATAAACAAACTCTCAATGATTTTTTTTTTTTTATATGACTCATGTACCCTTCAGTCAAGATATCCACAAACCTTCTTTTGTGCTCAGTTGACACATGACTATGGGACTTATTAGAAATAAGCCATATCGGTTCTAGTATTTGTTAAGGCTAACAACCTTAGGTAGGGGATATTCATTCATTTTATACATTTTTTTTCTTTTTTTTTCTCTTTTTTTTTTTTTTTGAAAGAATGCATCTTTAACCCATGTAGCGAGTCTTAGGCTAATGACTCCCAGACCAGTTGGCCTTAGGGCATTAGGTGTTAAGACACCCCTACGAGCTTAACGACTCGGGTTGCTGATGCTTTATTTTTGCTTAGAAACTTGTGGATAGTGCAATGTTCAATCCCATTAAGCTTTCTCCTTAATCCATGTAGCGAGCTTTGGGCCAATAGCTCCCAAACCAGTTGGTCTTAGGGTATTAGGTGTTGAGGCACCCCTCGGGCTTAATTGCTCGAATTAAGGAGGCTACAAGACCAAACTTATCCACCATTACTTTCTCTCTTTTTTCTTTTTTCTTTTTTTTTTCATTTTTCGTTTTTTTCATTTTTTTTTTTAACTTTCCCCTTCCTTTTGTTGTTTTCCTAAACATAACAAAAGAACTCAAATATTGCAATATTTCATTTCGCCACCCACAATCATACATCAAGGTATGTGTGTGTGTGAAGAAAGATTCATAGATACTTGCTTAATGAGCACATAAGCACACAATTTATTAAATGATAAGGTTGAGAGAGTTCATAGATTTGAATGATTCAAAGTGAAATGAATAAGACCTCCTTGTTATAAAATTCAAAAATCAAGACTAAATAATATCAAATAAGTCTTCAAAAATGCAAGAATAAAATGACAAATTGGTTAGAATGGGTTTCAAGAGTTCAAACTGGTCCTCCCTACTCTGCCATTCCTGACCCAGAATGCGTCTCAAGAAGATTTGAACTCCTTACACCGTACTCTGAATCTAATTACTAACTCGCTTTCTTTTCTTTTTTTTTTTTCAAGAAAAAGTAAAATTTCAAGACACACTTATGTCTACTATCCTTCCCCCCCAACCAAATGAAACATTGTCCTCAATGTTTAAATGTAGAGAGATAAAGTATAGGAGACATTACCTGAAGCTTCTGTTATTCAAGAGAGATGACCTGAAAGACTCATAAAATAACATGCTAAAAGTAAAATAAAATAAAATAAAGGACAAGAAAAAAAAATTACAAACGGAGATTCAAATCCAATTTGCACTTTTTGTTTTGCCCTCCTGCCCAATTAATTTGAGTACTAGCTGGGTCAGGTTCATACTCAACTTCTTGTAATTTGTCAAGTAACTCACCAGCAGAAGTGGCAGAAAAAAGGATCTTTCTCGCTGAATGAGGGATAAAATTTTGTTCCACAGCTGCATCAACAAAACTTATCAAATGATCAAAGAAATTTTTAACATTCAACAAACCTATGGGTTTTTGATGGAGATTCAGTTGGGCCAAAGAGGCAATTTGAAAAATTTCTTCAATAGTGCCAAAGCCACCTGGTAAAGCAATAAAGGCATCTGAATTGATGAGCATATGTGCCATGCGTTCATGCATAGAGGAGACCTGTAACTCCTTCCCAACCGTTTTTCCAACAATACTTTCTACAGCCAAAGCTTTAGGAATAACTCCTAAAACTTGAGTACCCCCTACATGTTCAGCTGTTGACACACAGCCCATTAACCTGAGGCTACGTCCCCCATAAACCACATGAATCTTTCTTTCAGCCAGTAGCCTACCAAGATAATTCGCTACTTCTATGAACTCTTCACTTTTACCTGGTCGAGATCCACAGAATACACATATCCTTTGGATTCGACGTTTTGAAGTTTCCTCCATGTCTATGCAACTCTCTAACTATGACACTGAAGAGAGACTCAAGACATTGTGGTATTTATGGAGTGCAAAAAGGTATGTTAATGAGAATCTAATCTAGGTAGCTCGATTGTTTTGTTGAAAAAGTTGACAATATGCAAAAAAAGGTCAAAAGATGATGAAATAAGACACCATAAGTCAAACAAAAGATACAAATTCAAAAATGACAGCAATGAGGTATTAAAATTCAAAAATGATGGCACGCATGCATATTTACAGGTAGTTGTGACTGTGGCTCACATCTTCCTCTGGTTTTACGTCCAGAAACGGCTTAAACACCTTCTATAAGTTGGGGATATGCTTCCCATCCAGTTTTCTTATAAACTGGCAAACAGGGTCGTTTTGAGTCAGATTCCCAAGACTATAGCATTCCTGCTCATCTCGAATTGTGTCCACAAATTAAAAATTTCACGCTGCACAAGTCCACAAGAATGCGTCCTCAAGAGTCGTTCGGATATCAGTGCCCCCAAAAAAAAGACTCCTTACTCAGTCCATTCTTGATGAACTGTAGTTTATCCTCTGATGTTTAGACAAATATCCCAAGGAGCGGCCACGCTGGTTACAAGTCCTCTTGCACATCTGGGACAAACTTGTAACCTTTTCGCTCTTCGCTTTTTAGCATAAAAGCTTTTTCCTAAAAAAAAAAAAAACCTAGCATATGGGAAACAAGATTATCTGAAAACTCACAAGAGAATCGAACCTTGGCTTCAATAAACCATCTTAAATCAGCAGGAATACCCTTACGCATCAACAACCTTAGTCTTTCTGCACGAGCTTTATAAATTTTAAGCAAATCATTTGAGGAAGAGAGGGAAAATGTTTGTGCAATTTTGAGAGAATGGTATCCTGTAAGAAAAATGAGAGAGGAAGAAAATGGATGCAAGCAACAGTTTTTTAGGAACTGAAAAACCGACTTTAATAGTCCGGAGTACCGTATCCGCCACTTGACCGGGAAAAATCAATCCCTTTAAAAAGGATCGACTAAAGGGCAATGGACTTTCATTTTGGTCAAAATTTTCAAAGAATGGTTTTAACCGTTGTCCATTAACTTTAACTAATGACCATATCTTTGGGTTCTCAATTTTCAACTGCTCCATAGGAAAACATTTTTAACAATGAAGGCCCAGTCAACGTGACCGAAGTTTACCAGGAAATAAGTGCAATCTTGAATCATATAAAAGAACTTTTTTGTGAAGGTTCAAAAGATTTTCTAACAATAAATTTGTCATGAAAAACCTTCATTTTTTCTTTGTAAATTTTAGAATTTTCGTAAGCCTCATTCCTGATTTCTTCAAGTTCACTCAGTTGGAGTTTTCGTAACTTGCAAGCATCATTCAAGTTTGTGTTAAATGTTTTAATGGCCCACTAAGCTTTATGTTCAATTTCCACTGGCAAGTGACAAGGTTTTCCATAAACTAATCTATAAGGAGACATTCCCAATGATGTTTTGAAATCAGTTCGGTAGCCCAGAGTGCATCATTAGTCTTAAAGACCAATCTTTATGATTTGGGTTAACAGTTTTTTTCTAAGATCTATTTTTATCTCCCTATTAGCTAATTCCAACTTGTCCACTTGTTTGTGGGTGATAAGGTGTAGAATTTTTTATGGGTTATTCCATATTTCTTCATTAGGTTTCAATGGTTTTGTTACAAAAATTTGTACCCCCATCACTAATAATGGCTCGAGGAATTCAAAATCTACTTAAGATATTCTCCTTCAAGAATTTGACAACTGTTTTGTGATCATTGTTTCGACATGGAAGTGCCTCGACCCATTTTGAAACATAGTCTACTGCAACAAGGATGTACACAAAACCAAATGACGGTGGAAAGGGTCCCATAAAATCAATACCCCAACAGTCAAAGATTTCAACGATAAGAATGGGATTCAACGGCATCATGTTTCTTTTTGAAATAGATCCCCATTTTTGACAATTTTCACACGTTTTGCAAAATGCATGTGCATCTTTAAATAAGGTGGGCCAATAAAATCCACATTGTAAGATCTTAGCAGCTGTTTTTCTAGAGGAAAAATGTCCTCCACATGCTTCAGAATGACAAAAGTTATGACACTACTTACCTCATTGTCGGGTATGCATCTTCTCATTATTTGGTCTGGACAATATTTTGAACAGATATGGGTCATCCCAGTAAAAATTTTTCACCTCGTTAAAAATTTTCGTTTGCTTGAGCATTCCAATGAGGTGGCATTTTCCCTGTCGCCAGAAATTTACAATGTTACGAACAGGTACAGTAGCAACAGAAAATAAAAATTCATCAGGAAAGGAATCATTGATAGGTGAGGTTTCAATTAATGTCTCTGTCGTTAGTCTTGAAAGATGATCAGCAACGACATTTTCGGTTCCTTTCTTATCCTTTATTGTGATGTTGAATTCTTGGAGCAATAAGATCCACCGTATCAATCTAGTTTTTGCATCCTGTTTAGTCATTAAATATCTCACAGCTGCATGGTCAGTGTAAACAATTGTTGGAGAGCCAATTAAATAAGATCGAAATTTGTCCAATGCAAATACTACTGCAAGTAGTTCTTTCTCAGTTGTTGTGTATTTCATTTGTGCATCATTTAAAGTCCTACTTGCATAGTATATCACATAAGGCTTACCTTCTTTTCTTTGTCCTAAGACAGCACCAACTGCATAGTCACTTGCATCACACATCAATTCAAAAGGCAAGGACCAATCAGGAGATTGCATAATTGGAGCAGTTGTTAAAAGTCCAATTAGTGTATCAAAGGCATTTTGACATTCTTGAGTCCATTCAAAGGAAGTATCTTTTATTAAGAGGTTACAAAGAGGTTTAGATATAGCACTGAAATTTCTTATGAAACTCCTATAAAATCCAGCATGCCCTAAGAATGAACGAACCTCTTTAACTGTTTTTGGTGGAGGCAAATGGGAAATTAATTCCACTTTTGCTTTACACTTCAATTCCTTTAGAAGACACCACATGACCTAAAACAATTCTTGAAGTGACCATATAATGACATTTTTCCCAATTCAAAATAAGACCTTTTTCTACACATTTTTTTTTAGGACTTTTTCTAAATTTTCAAGACAATTATCAAATGAGTTTCCAAAGACAGTTAAATCATCCATGAAAACTTCTAAACAATGCTCAACCATGTCACTAAAAATGCTTAACATGCATCTTTGAAAAGTGGCTGGGGCATTACAAAGTCCAAAAGGCATTCTCCTAAATATAAAAGTGCCAAGGGGCACGTGAATGTGGTCTTTTCTTGATCTTCGAGTGCAATGGGAATTTGATAATAGCCTGAGTATCCATCAAGAAAGCAGTAGTAAGGGTTTCCTGCTACTCTTTCAAGAATTTGGTCAAGGAAAGGTAAGGGAAAATGGTCTTTTCTAGTGACAGCATTTAATTTTCTATAATCAATGCACATCCTCCAACTAGATGAGACACGAGTTGGCAATAATTCACCTTTTCATTTTTAACTACTGTAATGCCAGATTTCTTAGGTACTACTTGTGTAGGGCTTACCCACTTACTATCAGAAATAAGATAGATAATTCCCACATCAAGTAGTTTGAGAACTTCAGCCC
>SNVD02004644.1:0-20495 GCA_013180625.2 Boswellia sacra | reverse complement strand
GGCTTCTTTAAAAGATTTTTGTTCAAATTGAGAGACAAAAGCAAAATGATTACAAAAGTTCTTAAAAGAAAATCTAGTTTTCATACCTTGTGATGGTTCACCAATAATGAGATCTTTAGGGTGAGCTTTTGCATACCTCCATTCCTTGGGTAATTCTTGGGAAGAATCATTTACTTCCTCAAGCTTTTCTTGTTGAAGTTGTAATTCATGTTGGCTCTTTTCATCAAGCCTTGATTCCTTGATTTGCCTTTCTACCTCAACAATATATCATCTTAAATTCTTTGCAATGAAAAACATTAGTTTCATCAAAAATTCAACAGCATAGAATCTTCAATAGTAAGAGTTTTTTTTTTTGGTTAAAAACTCTATATGTCTTACTATGGTTGAAGTAGCTAACAAAAAAATTCCAATATCGGCTTTTGCATCAAATTTTTCAAGGATATCCTTGGTGTTCAAAATAAAACATTTACATCCAAAAACTTTAAAAAATCCAATGTTGGGTTTTCTCCCTTTCCAAAGTTCATAAGAATTTTTCTTTATTAAAGCTCTAATATGGACTCTATTGATTATTTTTAAAGCACTGCGGTCATTATACACGGCTCTCCGGCCCAAAATATTTTGCGGCAATTCTTTATTTTCAAGTAACATGGTCCTAGCCATTTCTTGGATAGTCCTATTTTTCCTCTCAACAACACCATTGTGTTATGGAGTTCTAGGTGAGGAAAAATTATGTTCAAAACCATTTTCATCACAAAGATTTTCAAATGCAACATTGTCTACTTCACCACCATGATCAATCCTAATGGACACAATAGAATATCCTTTTTGATTTTAGACTCTTTTTGCAAATTTTGAAAAAGCTTGTATGGCCTCATTTTTAGTTTTCAAGAATAATACCCAAGTGAATCTTGAATAATCATCCACAATAACAAAATCATATTACTTTCCACCAAGGCTTTGAGTTCTTGATGGTCCAAATAAATCCATATGAAGTAATTGTAGATGTTTATTTGTTGAAATAAATTTCTTTTGTTTAAAAGAAGTTCTCACTTGTTTTCCAAATTGACAACCATCACAAATTTTATCCTTTTCAAATTTTATTTTGGAAGACCATCAACTAAATCATTTTTAGAAATTTTTGAAATTGTGTCCATGCTAGCATGACCTAACCTTCTATGCCATAACCAAGCATCATGATTAACAATGAAAAAATTTTCTACATGATCATTAACATCAATATCAATTGTATAAATATTACCACATCTATTACCAACAAATAATGTCTTATTGTTACTAACATCCTTAATCACACATCTATTAGGTTCAAAAGCAACAAAATACCCTTTATCACACAATTGACTAATGCTAATCAAATCATGTTTTAAACCAATACCAAGCAAAATATTTTCAATAATAAGTGAAGAAGGGTTACCAATATCACCATGTTCGATTACCCTTCCTTTGGCATTATCACCGAAGGTCACATATCCTCCTTTTTTCATGATTAATCTTGAGAACTTGGAGGCATCTCCGGTCATATGCCTTGAGCATCCACTATCTAAGTACCACTTGTGTTTGCCACTCCTTTGTCTCTACAATCAACATTCAAGGAGTAACTGTTTGGTACCCAAAAGTTCTTGGGTCCTTGGGGGTTAGTTTTGGTACTTTTTGGAATCCATATTTGTTTCAAATTAGGATTTCTCTTAATATAGCAAGAATGCACTTTGTGTCCTTTTCTTACACAATAAGTACATGAATGATTAGGATTATTCCTAGAAGATGCATGAACAAAATAATTTTTAAAATACTTTTGATTTTTATGAGTTTTATATCCTAAGCCTCTTTTATAAAAAACACAGCTTTGGTTTTGTAACATAGAATTCAATTTTTTGTGCTTTTTGTAAAACAATCAACAATATTTCTTAAGTCATTATTTTCCTTTTTCAAAATAGCATTTTGTTTCTCCAATTTATCAAAATTCTTTTGTTTTAAAATGTCATTTTCAATTTTTAATAAATGTATTTGACTTTCCAAACTTTCAAAATCTTTTTGCTTTAAAATTTCATTTTCATTTTCTAAAGCTTCATTTATTTCAACCACCTCTTCTAATTGAGATAACATGATTTTTGACTTCTTTTTGAAAGTATTAATTTTTGAATTTTGCTTATCAACTTGCACATGTAAATTTTGGAATGCTTCAAGTAAATCATCATATGAAAGTTTAGGATCATAGTTTTGAATACTTACCTCATCTTCACTTAAAGCCATAAAGTACATGTTTGCCACTTGGCAATCTTTCTCTTTGGTGAGCTAGCGTTCACTATCATCCCAATTGTGGCTCTCGCATTGCTTTGGATTTCTTGTTTTTGACTCTGAAGTAAGGACCAATCCAATCTTTACCATGTCCCGGTTTCTGCACCATAGCAAATAACTTGATCATTTTTCTTATCTTGCTTTGAGCTTTGCCCTTTGTACTCCCTTCTAGAATTCTTCTTGAATCCTTAGATTCTTCTAATCATCCTTTTTAGCTTTCTTGTGATGAATGCAAGATCTTCATCATCTCTTTCATCGTCGGACTCATCATCTTTCTTTTGTTGAAGATTTGAAAGCAATATTTTTCTTTTTCTTGAAATCTTCTTCATTCTCCTTTAAGGTGATTTCATGAGTCATGAGATGTAACTCAGTGGCTTCTATAAAGGTTCTTTCTTTAAGGGTAGTTTTGGTGCTGTGAATCCTTTGTTCTTGCGTTGAATTGCCGTCACCTTTGGCTCCCAAGATTGTGGTAGACACCTAAGAATCTTTCTCACCATTTCAACATTAGAATAAGATTTACCAAGAGATTTCAAACTATTAATAATATCCGTAAATCTAGTAAACATTTCAGAAAATGATTCATCCGATTTCATCTTAAAAAGCTCATAACTATGAACTAGCATACTAATTTTGGATTCTTTAACTTGACTAGTTCCTTCATGAGTTACTTCAAGTGTGTGCCATATTTCTTGTTCCGTAGAACAAGTAGATATTCTATTAAACTCATTTCTATCTAGAGCACAATACAACACATTCATAGCTTTAGCATTCAAACTCAATTTCTTTTTATCATCTTCACTAAACTCTTTAGGTTCTTTAAGCATGCATTACCCATTTTCAATTTTGGTAGGAACAAAAGGTCCTTCACAAAACAATAGACCACCCCAAAGCCTCAATCAAAAGATTTCAAGAAAATACTCATTCTAGTTTTCCAATAAGAGTGAGAGATTTCCATTAAAAGAAGGAGGTCTACATTAGAAAGTCCCTCAACATATGAAGTTGAATTAAAAGTTGTCATAGCTCAAAAATCGATTAAGATTTAAAATTAGCAACCTTGAGCTCTGATACCATTGTTGACCTCTATGTATGGAATACCCAAGAGGGGGGGTGAATTGGGTTTTTATTTATCAAAATGGATTTAGAAAACTTTTCTTGAAAGATCAAAATTAGTTCACTCTTTCTTTGAGAATAAAGGTGAAGAAGATGAAATTAGAATTTATCAAAGATGTAATAAAAAGAATAACAATGATGAACAATCACTAGTGCAAGTAAATATAAAGAGGAAAGGGATAGAGAGAGTGCAAACTCAATTTACTTGTTCATGGGCAAACCTTGGCCTACTTCACGGGCTCCTAGCTCCACGAGCTACTTTCCACTAGGTGTTTAGATCTTTACAACTGCTTGATGACAACCTCACCCAAGACTTTTTCTTCCAACTCTAGAAACACCACACAAGGTGCTTCTGATGAACAACCTCACAAGGCAGAGTCTTCAAACCCATTGATAACACCACACCAAGAAGTACTTGTCTGGAGAAAACCATTGTACCAAGGCAACTTCCTTCAGAGCCCTTGATTAACGACTCCATCACACAGAGTTCTTCTTGATGAACAACCTCACCAAGGCAACTTCCTTCAACTCTTGATAACACACAACAAGAGTTCTCTCAAGGATAACTATTATCCTTTAAAATAATATCTCACTCTCACCACAATACAAGAACAAAGATAATTTTTACAACAAAAGTATAACTCTCTTCAAAGAGTAGATAAATAATATACAAGCTCTCTAGACTTGATATTTCTCTTGCTTTTTGCTTGATAAAATGCTTCTCTTGCACTTGTTGAATGCATGGGAGAATGGATCCTTTTATAGGCAAATGAGATGAACTTAATCAAGTGAAGACACCAACTCCAAATTTTCTGCCCACCATAAAAACCGTAATTTTGTATTCCATTTTTGTCAATGTTACGTTTGAAATTTGAAAATCTACAAAACATAAAAGATTTGCACATTTGAATAAGCTTTCCAACTCATTAAAATCAAGTCATTTGGATATCTGTAGCTCAAGATATGGCCAAAACACCATTCGGTGATCATGTGACTTGATTTTTCTTTCTTGTGTCAGTCCACCAAATTGAATGATAATTATGTCAGCATTCTGTTTGAAATTTGAATTTCTTCAAAACTATGCAAATGTTAAAACAAGAAAAAATATCTCGAATAATTTGAATAAGTCTTTGCCACAAAACATTAAGAATCAAAAGCACTTGTGGATATCTCTATCTTAAGATATGGCCAAAACACCATTCGGTGCTCATGTGAGTTGAGTTTTCTTCTTTGTGTCAGTCCACCGAATTGCATGTCAATTATGTCGGCCTTCTGTTTGAAATTTGAATCTTTTCAAAACATATGAAATGTTCTTCATTAAGTCATCTTTCCAATGCCGTAAGAATCAAGTCATTTGATTTTTCTAGCTCAAGATATGTCCAAAGGAGTATTCGGTTCTCCAGGCAGCTGCTTCCGATTTGTCTTTCAACTTGCATGATGATTTGGACAATCCCTGCACTTGAAATTTGGAATGTTCATTCAAAACATATGATAATGTTATAAATGTTTCGAGTAAGCGTTCCAAAGAGCTACAAGAAGTCACGTCGTTGGATATTAGTCATTGTAGAGATATATATGATCAATTGATTGAATATTACTCATGTGTCACATTCCTTGAGTCAAACCTTGTTCTTAAACTTTGGTGCCTTTAACATGTAGTATTCTCATTAGCTTCAACATTTCATCTTAATAAGCCTCTTCTTGATTTTACAATTATTTCAATGATATTACTCTTGCACATAAATAAAAATGTTAGTAAATCTCAATGAATCAATGTGTATTGTTATCATCAAAATTATCATGTAGCCTTAGGGTAATCAAAGTGAATGTATTACGCTCCCACCGAAGAGAAGATTTGCGATAAGTGGCAAATATGTGCTTCATGGCTTTAAGTGATGATGAGGTAAGTATTCTAAACTATGATCCTAAACTTTCATATGATGAATTACTTGAAGCATTCCAAAATTACATGTGCAAATTGATAAGAAAAACTTAAAAATCAATGCTTTCAAAAAGAAGTCAAAAATCATGTTATCTCAATTAGAAGAGTTGGTAGAAATAAAGGAAACTTTAGAAAATGAAAATGAAATTTTAAAGCAAAAAGATTTTGAAAGTTTTGGAAAGTCAAATACATTTTTTAAAAACTGAAAATGAGATTTTAAAACAAAAGGATTTTGATAAATTAGAGAAACAAAATGCTATTTTGAAAAAGAAAATAATGACTTAAGAAAATATTGGATAGTTTTACAAAAAGCACAAAAAATTTGAATTCTATGTTACAAAACCAAAGGTGTGTTTTTGATAAAAGAGGTTAGGATATAAAACTCATAAAAATCAAAAGTATTTTAAAAATTATTTTGCTCATGCATCTTCTAGGAATAATCCTAATCATTCATGTACTTATTGTGGAAGAAAGGGACACAAAGTGCATTCTTGCTATATTAAGAGAAATCCTAATTTGAAACAAATATGGGTTCCAAAAAGTACCATAACTAACCCCCAAGGACCCAAGAACTTTTGGGTACCAAAAAGTTACTCCTTGAATGTTGATTGTAGAGACAAAAAGTGGCAAACACAAGTGGTACTTAGATAGTGGATGCTCAAGGCATATGACCGGAGATGCCTCCAAGTTCTCAAGATTAATCATGAAGAAAGGAGGATATGTGACCTTCGGTGATATGCCAAAGGAAGGGTAATCGGACATGGTGATATTGGTAACCCTTCTTCACCTATTATTAAAGATGTTTTGCTTGTTCATGGTTTGAAACATGATTTGATTAGCATTAGTCAATTGTGTGATAAGGGGTATTTTGTTGCTTTTAAGCCTAATAGATGTGTGATTACGGATGTTAGTAACAATAAGACATTATTTATTGGTAATAGATGTGGTAATTTTTATACGATTGATATTGATGTTAATGATCATGTAGAAAATTGTTTCATTGTTAATCATGATGCTTGGTTATGGCATAGAAGATTAGGTCATGCTAGCATGGACACAATTTCAAAAATTTCTAAAATGATTTAGTTGATGGTCTTCCAAAAATAAAATTTGAAAAGGATAAGATTTGTGATGCTTGTCCATTTGGAAAACAAGTGAGAACTTCTTTTAAACAAAAGAAATTTATTTCAACAAATAAACCTCTACAATTACTTCATTTGGATTTATTTGGACCATCAAGAACTCAAAGCCTTGGTGGAAAGTATTATGTTTTTGTTATTGTGGATGATTATTCAAGATTCACTTGGGTATTATTCTTGAAAACTAAAAATTAGGCCATACAAGCTTTTTTAAAATTTGCAAAAAGAGTCCAAATCAAAAAGGGTATTCTATTGTGTCCATTAGGAGTGATCATAGTGGTGAAGTAGACAATGTTGCATTCGAAAATCTTTGTGATGAAAATAGTTTTGAACATAATTTTTCCTCACCTAGAACTCCACAACAAAATAGTGTTGTTGAGAGGAAAAATAGGACTATCCGAGAAATGGCTAGGACCATGTTACTTAAAAATAATTTGCCAAAATATTTTTGGGCCGAAGCTGTTAATACCGCATGCTTTATAATCAATAGAGTCCATCTTAGAGCTTTAATAAAGAAAATTCCTTATGAACTTTGGAAAGGAAGAAAGCCCAACATTGGATTTTTTAAAGTTTTTGGATGTAAATGTTTTATTTTAAACACCAAGGATAACCTTGAAAAATTTGATGCAAAAGCCGATGTTAGATTTTTTGTTGGCTACTCGAACCATAGTAAAGCATATAGAGTTTTTAACAAAAAGACTCTTACTATTGAAGAATCTATGCATGTTGAATTTGATGAAACTAATGTTATTTCTTCAAAGAATTTAGACGATGATATTGTTGAGGTAGAAAGGCAAATCAAGGAATCAAGGCTTGATGAAAAGAACCAAGATGAATTACAACTTCAACAAGAAAAGCTTGAGGAAGTAAATGATTCTTCCCAAGAATTACCAAAGGAATGGAGGTATGCAAAAGCTCACCCTAAAAATCTCATTATTGGTGAACCATCACAAGGTATGAAAACTAGATCTTCTTTTAAGAACTTTTGTAATCATTTTGCTTTTGTCTCTCAATTTAAACCAAAATCTTTTAAAGAAGCCGAAAATGACGAAAGTTGGATTTTGGCTATGCAAGAAGAATTGAATCAATTTGAGAGAAATCAAGTTTAGGAATTAGTCCCTAGACCCAAAAATCATTCTATTATAGGCACTAAATGGATTTTTAAAAATAAAATAGATGAAAATGACACCATTATTAGAAACAAAGCTAGACTTGTTTCTTAAGGATACAATCAAGAAGAAGGTATTGATTATGAGGAAACTTTCGCACCGGTTGCTATATTAGAATCAATTAGAATGTTGTGTGCATTTGCATGTTATAAAAATTTTACATTATATCAAATGGATGTCCAAAGTGCATTTTTAAATGGTTATATTATGGAGTAAGTATATGTAGAGCAACCTCTTGGTTTTCAAAATCATGATTTTCCAAACCATGTTTTCAAACTCAAAAAGGCACTTTATGGCTTAAAACAAGCACCAAGAGCATGGTATGATAGATTAAGCAAATTTCTCATTGATAATGGTTTCGAAATGAAAAAAGTTGATACTACTCTTTTTGTTAAAACAAAAAATGATGATTTAGTAATTGTTCAAATCTATGTTGATAATATTATATTTGGTGTTACTAATGTCTCTATGTGTGAGAAATTTTCCAAGTGCATGCAACAAGAATTTGAAATGAGCTTAATGGGAGAATTAAATTTCTTCCTTGGACTTCAAATCAAGCAATCAATAGATAGGATCTTCATTAATCAAACTAAATACACAAGAGATCTTCTTAAGAAGTTTGGCATGGATAATTCAAGGACATATAACACACCTATGGGTACATTAACCAAGCTTGACAAAGATGAGAAAGAAAAAGATGTTGAGGTAACAAAATATCGAGGTATGATTGGCTCTCTTTTGTATTTAACTGCTAGTAGACCTGATATTATGTTTAGTGTGTGTATGTGTGTAGATTTCAATCTTGTCCAAAGGAATCTCACCTTAAGGCTGTCAAAAGGATATTTAGATATCTTCTTGCAACCATAAATCTAGGTCTTTGGTATCCTAAGTGTGATAATTTTGATCTAATTAGTTATTCCGATGCGGACTTTGCTGGAAGTCTTCTTGATAGAAAGAGCACTAGTGACTCTTGCCATTTTCTAGGACATGCATTAGTCCCATGGTTTAGTAGAAAACAAAATTCTGTTACCTTATCAACCGCGGAAGCCGAGTATATTGCAGTAGGAAGTTATTGTGCACAATCTCTTTGGATGAAACAAATTTTAAAAGATTATGGTGTGGTATTTGATCATATTCCCATCAAATGTGACAACACAAGTGCCATCAACATTTCAAAAAATCTCATTCAACACTCTAGGACTAAGCATATAGAGATTAGACATCATTTAATTAGAGATCATGTGTAAAAAGGTAATATTTCTTTAGAATTTATTCCCACCGATAAACAATTAGCCGATATATTTACTAAACCCCTTAGTCAAGATCGATTTTGCATAATTAGAAGAGAATTAGGCATGTTAGATATGTCTTAATTTTGCTTTAATATGATAATCTTTCAATGGTAGCATATGTTAAGGGGGAGAATATATTTAGGGGGGGTAGTTAATTTGATTACATTTTTTGATGATAACAAAAGGGGGAGAAATAGTTGGATTGCTTATATTCATAACAAGTGTCATTTTTTTGTTTCTTCTTGATTTTATTTTCATTCTTGATTTTAGATATTATTTGAAAGTAATCAATGGTTTATCATCATAAAAAAGGGAGAGATTGTTAGCCCTAAGGCTATATGATAATTTTGATGATAACAATGCACATTGATTCATTGTGATTTACTAACACGTTTATTTATGTGCAAGAGTAATATCATTGAAATAATTGCAAAATCAAGAAAAGGCTCAAGTGTTGAAGCTAAGGAGAAGACTACATGTTAAAGGCACGAAAGTTTAAGAACAAGGTTTGACTCAAGGAATGTGACACATGAGTAATATTCAATCAATTGATCATATATATCTCTATAGATGTTCAAATGATGTGATTCTTGAGCCTTTGGAAAGCTTACTCAATTTATAACATTTCATATGTTTTAAAGAAATTCAAATTTCAAGTGCAAGGTTGTCCAAATCATCATGCAAGTTGAAAGACAAATGGAAGTAGCTAACATGCATGAGCACCGAATACTCTTTTGGACATATCTTGAGCTAAAAAAATCAAAATGACTTGATTCTTATGGCATTGGAAAGAGGACTTAATGAAGAACATTTCATATGCTTTGAATAAATTCAAATTTCAAACGCAAGACTGACATAATTGACATGATATTCGGTCGACTGACACAAAGAAGAAAAATCAACTCATTTGAGCACCAAATGATTTTCTGTCCATATCTTGAGTTAGAGATATCCAAATGACTTGATTCTTATGGAATTAGAAAGATGATTCAATGGAACAGATTTCATATTCTTTGAAGAAATTCAAATTTCAAACATAAGGCTAACATAATATACATGCAAGTGGGTGGACTGACACAAGAAAGAAAAATCAAATCACATGAGCATCAAATGGTGTTTTGGCCATATCTTGAGCTACAGATATCCAAATGACTTGGTTCTTGATGCGTTGGAAAGCTTATTCCATTGTGCAGATCTTTTATGTTTGCAGATTTTCAAATTTCAAATGAAACATTGACAAAAATGGTAGACAAAATTACAATTTTTATAGTGGGCAGAAAATTTGGAGTTAGTGTCTTCACTTGATTAAGTTCTTCTCATTTGCCTATAAAAGGAGCCCTTCTCCCATGCATTCAGCAAGAGCAATAGAAGCATTTTATCAAGAAAAAACAAGAGAAATATCAAGTCTAGAGAGTTTTATATTCTTTATCTACTCTTTGAAGAGAGTTGTACTTTTGTTGTAAAAATTTACTTTGTTCTTGTATTGTGGTGAGAGTGAGATCTTCTTGTAAAGGATAAAAGTTATCCTTGAGAGAACTCTTTCCTTGGTGAGTTTACTCATCAAGAAGAATTCTTGGTGTGGTGTTATCAAGAGTTGAAGGAAGTTGCCTTGGTGAGGTTGTTCATCAAGAAGAACTCTTGGTATGGTGTTATCAAAAGTTGAAGGAAGTTGCCTTGATGAGGTTGTTCATTAAGAACTGTTGGTGTGGTATTATCAAGAGTTGAAGGAAGTTGCCTTGGTGAGGTTGTCCATCAAGAAGAACTCTTGGTGTGGTGTTATCAAGGGTTGAAGAAAGTTGCCTTGGTGAGGTTGTTCATCAAGAAGAACTCTTGGTGTGGTGTTATTAAGGGTTGGAAGAAAAAGTCTTGGTGAGGTTGTTCATCAAGCAAGTTGTAAAGATTTCTACAACTTAGTGGAAAGCTAGCTCGTGGAGCTAGGAGCCCGTGGACGTAGGCAAGGTTTGCCGAACCACGTAAATTGAGTTTGCACTCTCTCTATCCCTGTCCTCTTTACATTTACTTGCACTTGTGATTGTTCATCATTATTATTTTTTTGATTGCATCTTTGATAAATTCTAATTTCATCTTCTTCACCTTTATTCTCAAAGAAAGAGTGAACTAATTTTGATCTTTTAAGAAAAGTTTTATAAATCCGTTTTGATAAATAAAAACTCAATTCACCCCCCTATTGGGTTGCCATACCTGGGTCAACATGAAGGACATACTCAAAAATGTCTTCTCGGTTCTTGTTTTGCACTTGTCTTGAATGTTTATATCTTTTATATAAGCTAAGTAGATAGCTCAAAAATGTATTTCTGGTTCTTGTTCTGCACATGTCTTGAATGTGTGTATCCTTTATATAAGCTAAGTAGATGGCTATACATAGTGTTAATCTTTATTATAGAAACCTACAATTATCTCAATGAAAAATGTTAGATAAAGATAATAGATAAATAGAAAGTTATATAAAGCAAACCTAAGGATAGCCCATTTATATCTCACTTATTTAATTGATAAACTAGATAATTATCAAATTTATCCTTGGTCAAATATGTGATTTATTAAATAAATAATATCCTTATCTAAAATATGATCAAGAAAAAAAAAAAACTTCCGATCTGAGAAACATTCCAAAATATGCACACAATCAATTTCTTAAAAATATAAAATAACTTTAGGAAATAAATCTATTTTAATGTTTTTATCATAAGTTGACAAAATAAAAATGTCATGTGCATGATGTCATGTGTCCAATACCAACACATAAAGTGAGAAAAGAAAAGAAAATTAATGAAGGGTAAGATCCTTTAATAAAGTTTTGAATTATATATATCTCCGACACTTTTGCGATGGACTTTTTTTTTAATTTAAAAATCAAATACGTCCAAATAATATATTTTTTTAATCTCTTAACATCTAAATAACCGTGAAACATCTTTGTTTTCCTTAAGCAGAACGCCTTAAAAACTATAAATTATATGTTTAGAAATTTATTTGTGTTTCATTGTTCATCAAATATTTTTAACATGCAGACAAAGCAGCTATAGAAATATTTATTGTTTCCAAGTTGCCGGAAAACAATCTCAAACATGACCCAAGTTAATATTATCGTTAACAAAAAAAAAAAAAGAAAAAAGAAAAAACGGTAGAAAACAACATTTATATGATTAATATTTTCCCGATTTCACATATCTCAAGGTAGTATAAGGGCAAAAACCTCGGCATTCACAATGTCATATGTATAACAACTTTCAGAGGGTTCTCTAGTAATTTCCTGTTTGAAAACCTTCAAAAAGAAATTATGTACATATAATAAACTAATGGCCAAAGAAAGCAATCAATTCATACCATGACGGTGATTAAGACTTTTATATAATGATGACGTTTCTGAAACAAAGAAAATAATAATAACAGTAATAAAAATAAAACCTACATTGATATCAGTGTGAAGAGCCAAAATCTCTGCTAGTGCTACCTAATTAAGCGGGTAAGCTATCTTACATAAACAAAAGTTGAATTAATTAAGAACTATAAACGATTGAAACTAAAATTGCTTTCCAAACCCAATGGCCAGATGCAGAGTGACGATCAAACAAGCCGAGCCAGCACTGAATCCAAAACGGCATATTTTTTATATGTTTATTGTCCACAACACCTAGGCGTGTTTTGGATTTACAAATTACAATAATTTAATTTAGTTTTCTCCCTTTCCTTCGCTTTCGAGGATGTTAATTAAACTCCAAGAAGTACATAGTAGAGGATTGTTATGGGCAGCGCAATCAGCATTCCAAATATAACCCTGCACAAATTAAAATGGAAATTAAAGTCAAATCTAAATTTTTAATAGCCAGATATGAGACAATCATTTTTTTTTTTTAATTAAGCATCCCAGTGGTATTTCAAACTCTCAGAGAAGGGAGATGAAGAAAATTAAACTTACGCAGTGCTAAGTATGTCCGGATGGACATTGTATTCCTTAGCAAATACAAAAGGAACGATGCCCTGGGGAAGTGCTGCCTAGCAAAAATATAAATCAAACAATTATAGTTTAATTTCAGAGTCCATTTAAAATAAGAAACAATTCAACGTGATAATTGTATATTTTGCTCTTGAAAGATGAATTAATGCTTCTCTATAATGACCTTAATTTCATAAAGGTTAATTTGATTTTAAGATTAAGGTAGATGTCGCACCTGAACAATTGCAACGTGAAGAAGAACACCTCGCAGACCAATAGCAATAGAGGTTGCAGCAATCACGGCAGGGCCAGTCAAAAATCTAACAGCCATTGCAAATGTTGCCACAGATTTTCCACAGGCTATGATCTTTGGTTGTAAAGCCATGAACAAACCTGATGATCCAGGCAATTATGGGTAATATAGTTTCTATAAGCTTTTATTCTAGTCCGAATGTTGCTTAATTGTAAAAAGTTTAATTAGTCAAAGAAATAAATACCTAAACTGAACATGGCCATTCCCAAGCCAGCATCAGATAATATTGATATTGATCCTTGCACAATAGACGGCATTTGGATGTGCCACCTGTTGATAAATTTAATTGAAAATTATACTTAATATCACCAGTTGATTGTATTAACTGATTATGAGGTGCCGTGTCTAGGGTTACTTAGGGCGTACCTGAATGATACGAGAGACCATGCAAGGCCTAAAAGACTTGAATAGGTGTTAGGATTTCTTATAAGCTTCCTCCAAACCATTATAAGTATGAGCCTAGTCATGACACTTGCAGGAGGCATCTGATGCTTCTTTGCTGATCCGTCCCCTTCTTCCATCTCAATCTTCTTTTGGCAACTGAAGGGGGAACCACTCGTTGGAAACTTGGATCCATCCTCAATCTCAAGATCCCTCTCTCCACTGAATTTTGTTGCAGGACTAACATTTTCACTCAACTGGCGTATTGCTGTATCAATTTGTAAAACAAACTATTAAAACGAAGAAGCCATAGAAAGTTAATTAATGAAAGAGGAGCTTTAGAAGAGTAATTAATGAACCTTTAGAAGCAGCATTTTCATGTGAAAGAGCAGCTTTGGAAGAATCGATGGTCCCGAAGTCTGTGGAGGCAGCCCTATTAACAGCATGTCTCAGATTACCTTCAGAAACTGGAGATGCACTAGAGCTCCACACAAACATGTGAAGCTCTTTATTGGGCATGGCTCCATTGCCACCACTTTCCTTCTTTCTTGGTCCACCGCCGCCGCTTGTGCCTCCTGAAAACATGGGATTCGGAGGTGGATAAGAAGAAACCAGACCACCATTAAACAACTCACCACTCATGCTCCTGCCTCCCCTTTTCTTCCCAATCTTATACATCTCCTCATCAAAATTTGAAGTCCTTGGTGTCGCTCCTTTGGAAGATTGTAATGAATAAACATCACCAAAACCCCCTTGGAAACTATTTGTATATCCATGCTTTGGACTAGGAGCCTTACTAGCAAACATGGCGTAAAAATCATTTTGGTTGAAGCTTGAAGCTCTTGGGGTTGGTTCTCTAGAGGATTGCACTGAGTAGATCTCTACACCGGTAAGGTTTGAGGCTCGTGGGGTCATAGAAGTTAAAGAGTTCAAGCCGTGAGACTTGTTGAATGAGGAGACCATCGATGACGCGCTTGATCGTCTCACCACCACATGGAGCTTGCCATCGTCACCGATTTCAGCATCGGCCAGCAATGGTTCTCGTCCATTGAGTGAAACAACGTCAGAATCTACACGGAAAGAAGTGATGGACCCAGCAGTCTCAGGAAATTGCTCAGTGATGAGCAGCTTTGCTCCTCTATACTCGAACATAAACAGCATGAGTGTGTACCAAATCACACTTTGCAAAACCACAATTTGGACCATTAAACTCCCCGAGAAATCTCCATACATGGCTTTCAAAAGTGGGATGCCCATCACAAGAGTGTTTGGAAGGGTAGAAAGAGAGAATAAAGTTATCATCCACTCAAGGTTGGATCCGTGTTTGGTAAAAGCTTGCCAGAGGAATAGAGCGGCCAGAATGACCACCTTTTGCAGAGAGTCAGCCGCAATGAAGTGATAGTTCATGGCATAAGGGTCATTGCTCGAAATGAAGTGGAAAGACAGCAATGGAACAGCAAAAACAGCAACAAAACGATTGATGCCAGAGCACTGGTCAGGTGTGAATATTTTCCACCAACGCACAGAGCCATAGGCTAATATCATAGCAACATATAGAGGCACAATTGCAGCAAGAACATCGTATATGTCCTTTCCCGTAATCATGGTTACCCAGTATTATACAAAACTTCAATCAGATGGAGAAAGAGTCAGAGCACTTAAAGCATGACCGAGGAGAAGAAGCTGGTAAATTGCTTCTTGCGAGGCAGCTTAATTCGAGCAGAGGGGAAGGCTCGAATGGTTCTTTGTCCTATTTTATAGAAGAAAACACGAGAGCTTTTATGATGATCAGGTTATATGGATTCACATCAATAGAAGCCAGATGGCAGGTGGGTTTTCGATGCAAAAACCAATTCCGACAATAACAAAGAGGAAAGTTTATTATATATACGACAGATCCTTACTGCTACCGCAGATCACTCAAAACTGCCTAACTCATGTGCTTCAACGAGTGCTGTGGCGAGGAGAAAGGTTTATTTGCAGTTACTCTACATATTAAATACATAAAAATAATCTAACTCGAATCTATCTACATCTCAAAGATATTCAACATTATTTTTTTCCTTGATGTGAAACGCTTGTGCTTTTCACTGGACAAATCATCAGGCCGCAGCCTAACCGGCACGTTCCCATAAGATATTTTTCTTGTGGGGAACAGGTAAAGGTGCAAAATTTTGGTAGGTTGTTAGATTAAACAGATTTTTGTGACATTACAATATGTATAATAAAGCGTGAGACCATTTGTACCGAAAATTTTACTTTGAACACCAATTTTCAAATACATCTTATAATTACAACTTTAAATTATATTTTTTACTCAACTTTTTTTTTTTAATTCTGAATTTTTTTTAAAGTAATCAACTTAGTTAAATGGACTTGAACTCAATTGAATGAAAAATACAACACAATTAATTAATAAAATTTCTGCCAATTACATGAAACATTAATAAAAATACATCTAATTTAATGATATTTGTAAATAAAATTTTGAAAATGGTTAATGATTTTCAGTTTTTTATTCAATTAATGATTAATCCATTAAAGTTTTGGCTAATATTATTAACCAACCTCAAGGTATGGTCTATCATACTCAATCAACGGTTTGTTACTTAAAATTAAAAAAAAAAAAAAACACTGATGTTCCCTAAAATTTATGGACTGAAGTTTTTCGTTAATAAAGACTGCTAGAGATGGGTGAAATAAAAATTTCATTAAAAAATGAGTATTCATTCAAAATCCTTTAAGAATAAAATACAAAAATTATAGAAATTGAATTTGAAACCCAAGCCACTGTTGTCAATCACCAATATATTGGTTACCAGCCATTGACATTGGATGCGACCTGGCCTTGCAAAGATGTGAGCTAGCTTTTCTACTGGTACCCTACTGTTTAAAAAAAATGATATTTATATCCTACCCATTTATAAAAGAGTACTCGTAGGATTTGTTTGCAAAACAATGTTAACTATTCAATTACGCTGAATAACTTGCCAAAATCAATTCAATCATAAATCGCACAATTACCATGTAACAAAAAAGTCAACTTAGTCCAAAATTATAATAACGTCTAACTATATGTCATGAATATTTTTCTATGTATATATGAATACTAAACAAAGTCCCAAAAATATATAAATGACTAAACAAAATCCTAAAAACACATAAACAATAAGGAAAAAAAAAACTAAGAAGATCATGATAAAGTAATGGTCAAAGCCTTCATCATCATCATCAATATCATCATTATAAGTAGTAGTAGTAGTAATAGTAGTAATACAATTTAAGTAGACATTTAAAGGGTACAGGTAGGGTCAAGGCTCGTATCCCCTACCGATGCTATTCAAGGGTCTAGTTTTTTGTACGCTTACCTTGCTCAAACCCTCAAAATTGATATCCATACATTTCCCATTAGGATATGGGTACACGGGTATGTGGGTACATAGGTATAATTGCCATTCATATTTGCTAGCTAGGGCCAATGCAACACCAATCCATTAAAAACTAGAACATAAACATCACCAAGCATTGCAAACACCAAGCATCACCACCTTGAACCACCAAGCACCACAATTAGGGGTGGAGCCACAAAAATTTTCTAGGTTGGGCTAGATTAAAATTTTTAGAGTGTAAGATTTTATTAAATGAACCTTGATGATATTGAAAAAATTATTAATTAAAACGAATTATACTTAATAAAGTGTGGGACATAATGAACCTCCCTTTAAAATGCATATTCCATGCAAAATAGATAAGAAAGATGAAAAATAAAAAAGGCAATGAAAATACAACAAAATGGACTAGAGAAAAAAAAGCAAAATATTAGAATAAACATAAAACATAAAATATGTTAGTGTCAATGTGACACGTGGCAATCTTCTTGCATATGCAATGCATGTGATCAATATATGTTTTGTCAACTTGTGATAAAAACACATCTGTTATTCTTTTTCCCAATGCATTGTGGTAGATTTATTTTAGGAAAAGATTTGATTGATTGATTTTTGGAAAACTTTTTCAATCACATTTAAGATTAAGATATTTTTTATACTTATCTTAATTGATTGATTATCTTAAATGATTGCAATCACTTACTTGATTAGAATTATCTAAGTGATTAAGATATGCTTTCCCATATTTTGTGATCTTTATCTACATATCATTTAGTTTTTGCAAGGAATTGATAATGATTGGATTTGCTAGTTTCATGCCTTATATATCTATTTACACAACTTATATAAGGGACATGCACTCAAGGCTTGAGAGGGTGGGCAGAATCGAGAAGATCATTCGAGTGTGTTAGTTTTCCTTATTCTTCATTGTAACAGCTTTATGCTTGAGTGAGTTCAGATTGTGTATGACAAATGTGTGTTGAGTATGTACACAAATCTGATTTATAAGTGTTATTAAGTCGTGTAGCTTAAGTGAGTTGAGTCATTACATGAGCCTGTAATAGTTATGTGGTTATGACTGACTAAACGAGCTTAATTATATCAGTCATAATTGTGAAATACAACATCAGAAGAGTGTGTGAATGACTATGGCTGTGTTCTAGGTTGATCAAGTTTGCATAGATTAGATTTGTGAGTGAGCAGGTGTCTACCACTATAAAGAGTCCTAAGTCAAGTGTAAACATATATGACATAGTAGATTGCAACTCTTGTTGCCTATAGATGTAGGCTGGTTTCATAGCCGAACCATATAAAATCTTCTGTTCTGTTATTCTTAACTGTTTCAGTTACATTTGTGTTAATTATCCATACATTGGGAAAACTAATAATTGGTATCAGAGCAGGTAAACTGACATACATCAAACATTTCTTTTGCAGGTATGGAAGGACTATGGGATGAAAGTTCAGTCACTCAACCACCATTACTCGAAGATGGGAATTATGCCTATTGAAAGGTTAAGATGAAGATTTTCATGAAATCCCTTGATGATAGATTTTGGACTAGTGCAGTTCATGGATGGACACCACCAATGAAGATAAATGAAGATGGACATCAAGTTGAGAAATCAGAAAATTAATGGTTTGAAGCTGAATATAGGCTTCCCAGCTGGAACTCTAAAGGAATCAATACCATTTTTAATGCTATCAATATTCGACATTTTGGGTTGATCTCAAAGTGCACAATAGGAAAACACATTTAGGATATTCTCCAGGTAAAGCATGAAGGTATAGAGAAGGTAAAAGATTCAAATTTACTTGCCTTGACTTCAAAGTTTGAAAATCTTACTATGCATGAAGATGAGTCTATAAGTGATTTTCATACTATACTTTGTGTGATAACTAATGCTACTTACATGCTTGGTAATATCTGAGGCTAAAATTGTAGGAAGGATCCTTAGATCTTTACCAGATAAATTTTCGCCAAGGTTATAGCCATTGAAGAAAGCAATAATGTGAAGACCATGAGGGTTGATGAACTGCTTGGTTCCCTTCAAGCATATGAGATGGGGCTAAAATCAAGAAAGAAGGAGAAGAGCATTACTTTTTCTGCTGCTTCAGATAAGAAAGAAAATGAAGATTGAGATCATGAGCAAATTACATACTTGACAAAGAACTTTGTCAAATGTATGAAGAAAAATCTCAAGAAGAGAAATTCTGAGAGAGCCAAGAAAGCAAAGAACTTTGACGCGAAGAGATTTCTCAAAGAACCAACCAAGAAGATGCAAGAGAAACTAGACAAAAAAGGCCAAGAATAATGCTTCGAATGCAAGGGATTTGGACATATACAATTTAAGTGTCCCAATTACAAGAGAAGGATGGAGAAAGGCATGTGTGCAACTTAGAGTAATGACTTTAAACAAAGTGTGATGAAGATGAACATTCTAGTAACTTTGTAGCATTTACTAGCAATGTATCTGATAAAGACAAAATAGTTCTATCTAACATAACATAGCAGAACGGATCAGACAGTGAAGAATCAAGTGCAAAGGAGGAAGTTAATTATCATGTGAAACTTCAGCTGGCTTATAATGCTCTTTGTGAAACATGAGAAAAACAAAAGGTGCAAGTCAATAATCTACAAAAAGAGAGAGAAGCTCCTAGATGTGAAAAGGCATATGCTGGAGATTGCATGAGTAGATTGGAGACTGTTGAACCAGAAAATTGAAGAAATTGAGAAAATTTAATCTGAACTTGTTGACGCTTACAAGTGTATTGATGAACTTAAAATTGGTTCAGCACAATTGGATTAAGTTTTAAGTCTTGGCAAAAAAAAAAAAAAAACACAAATGAGCATGGCTTGGGATTTGATGAAGGTAATATTTCTTCAACTCCCAAAACTGTTTTCATTAAAGCCTCAACTAACATTTCAGATTCAAGCTCGAGTGACATAAATTCAAGCCGGTAAGGTAAAGAAATTTTTGGCTTACCCATGAGTTCTTTTAAGTCAAGTCCAAAAAAGGTAATCAAATTTGTTCTTACTTGCTTTTTTTGTTGTGTCAAAGGTCACATCAGACGTAGATGTTATAAGTTGTTAAATTTTTACATAAGAAATTTAAATAGTTCAAAAGTTACCAAGACTCGACCAGTTCGGGTTAAGAAACAGGTAACTATATGCAATGTTGCATTTACTACTTTAAAATCCATAGCTAATGATTCTTGGTATTTTGACAGTGGATGTTCAAGACATATTACAAGGAACAAGAACTTCTTGAAAGACATCAAATATTGTAAGGAAGGGATAGTCATGTTTGGTGATGGAGCTAAAAGCAAAGTGCTAGGTAAGGGTACCTTGTGTGTTGAAGGCCTACCTAAGTTGAAAAATGTGTTGTTTGTTGAAAGGCTAAAATCTAATCTAATTAGGTTAAGCCAAATCTATGATGATCAATTTGAGGTAAATTTTACTTAAAGTGCATGGCTTTAGACAAACAT
>SNVD02004643.1:0-20203 GCA_013180625.2 Boswellia sacra | reverse complement strand
GCTCATTTCAAATTCTTTTTGCATGCACTTGGAAAATTCCTCACACATAGAGACATTAGTAGCACCAAATATAATATCATCAACATAGATTTGAACAATTAATAAATCATCATTTTTTGGTTTAACAAAAAGAGTAGTATCAACTTTTTTTATTTCGAAACCATTATTAATGAGAAATTTGCTCAATCTATCATACCATGCTCTTGGTGCTTGTTTCAGGCCATAAAGTGCCTTTTTGAGTTTGAAAACATGGTTTGGAAAATCATGATTTTGAAAACCAAGAGGTTGCTCTACATGTACTTCCTCCATAATGTAACCATTTAAAAATGCACTTTTGACATCCATTTGGTATAATGTAAAATTTTTATAACATGCAAATGCACACAACATTCTAATGGATTCTAATCTAGCAACTGGTGCAAAGGTTTCCTCATAATCAATAACTTATTCTTGATTGTATCCTTGAGCAACAAGTCTAGCTTTGTTTCTAATAATGGTGCCATTTTCATCTACTTTATTTCTAAAAAATCCATTTAGTGCCTATAATAGAATGATTTTTAGGTCTAGGGACTAATTCTCAAACTTGATTTCTCTCAAATTGATTCAATTCTTCTTGCATAGCCAAAATCCAACTTTCGTCATTTTCGGCTTCCTTAAAAGATTTTGGTTCAAATTGAGAGACAAAAGCAAACTGATTACAAAAGTTCTTAAAAGAAGATCTAGTTTTCATACCTTGTGATGGTTCACCAATAATGAGATCTTTAGGGTGAGCTTTTGCATACCTCCATTCCTTTGGTAATTCTTGGGAAGAATCATTTACTTCCTCAAGCTTTTCTTGTGTTGAAGTTGTAATTCATCTTGGCTCTTTTTATTCAAGCCTTGTTCCTTGGATTAGCCTTTCTACCTCAACAATATCATCATCTAAATTCTTTGAAGAAATCACATTAGTTTCATCAAATTCAACATGCTTAGATTCTTCAATAGTAAGAGTCTTTTTATTAAAAACTCTATATGCTTTACTATGGTTGGAGTAGCCAACAAAAATTCCAACATCGGCTTTTGCATCAAATTTTCCAAGTTATCCTTGGTGTTTAAAATAAAACATTTACATCCAAAAACTTTAAAAAATCCAATGTTGGGTTTTCTTCCTTTCCAAAGTTCATAAGGAGTTTTCTTCATTAAAGCTCTAATATGGACTCTATTGATTATAAAGCATGCGGTATTAACGGCTTTGGCCCAAAAATATTTTGGCAAATTATTTTCAAGTAATATGGTCCTAGCCATTTCTTGGATAGTCCTATTTTTCCTTTCAACAACACCATTTTGTTGTGGAGTTCTAGGTGAGGAAAAATTATGCTCAAAACCATTTTCATCACAAAGATTTTCAAGTGCAACATTGTCTACTTCACCACCATGATCACTCCTAATGGACACAATAGAATACCCTTTTTGATTTTTGACTCTTTTTGCAAATTTTGAAAAAGCTTGTATGGCCTCATTTTTAGTTTTCAAGAATAATACCCAAGTGAATCTTGAATAATCATCCACAATAACAAAACATAATACTTTCCACCAAGGCTTTGAGTTCTTGATGGTCCAAATAAATCCAAATGAAGTAATTGTAGAGGTTTATTTGTTGAAATACATTTCTTTTGTTTAAAAGAAGTTCTCACTTGTTTTCCAAATTGACAAGCATCACAAATTTTATCCTTTTCAAATTTTATTTTTGGAAGACCATCAACTAAATCAATTTTAGAAATTTTTGAAATTGTGTCCATGCTAGCATGACCTAATCTTTTATGCCATAACCAAGCATCATGATTAACAATGAAACACTTTTCTACATGATCATTAACATCAATATCAATTGTATAAATATTACCATATCTATTACCAACAAATAATGTTTTATTATTACTAACATCCTTAATCACATATCTATTAGGCTCAAAAGTAACAAAATATCCCTTATCACACAATTGACTAATGCTAATCAAATCATGTTTTAAACCATGAACAAGCAAAACATCTTTAATAATAGGTGAAGAAGGGTTAACAATATCACCATGTCCCATTACCCTTCCTTTGGCATTATCACCGAATGTCACATATCCTCCTTTATTCATGATTAATCTTGAGAACTTGGGGGCATCTCCGGTCATATGCCTTGAGCATCCAATATCTAAGTACCACTTGTGTTTGCCACTCCTTTGTCTCTACAATCAACATTCAAGGAGTAACTTTTTGGTACCCAAAAGTTCTTTGGTCCTTGGGGGTTAGTTTTGGTACTTTTTGGAACCCATATTTGTTTCAAATTAGGATTTCTCTTAATATAGCAAGAATGCACTTTGTGTCCGTTTCTTCCACAATAAGTACATGAATGATTAGGATTATTCCTAGAAGATGCATGAGTAAAATAATTTTTAAAATACTTTTGATTTTTATGAGTTTTATATCCTAAACCTCTTTTATCAAAAACACACCTTTGGTTTTGTAACATAGAATTCAAATTTTTTGTGCTTTTTGTAATACTATCAACAATATTTCTTAAGTCATTATTTTCCTTTTTCAAAATAACATTTTCTTTCTCTAATTTATCAAAATCCTTTTGTTTTAAAATCTCATTTTCAGTTCTTAAAAAATATATTTGACTTTCCAAACTTTCAAAATCTTTTTGCTTTAAAATTTCATTTTCATTTCTAAAGCTTCATTTATTTCTACCAACTCTTCCAATTGAGATAACATGATTTTTGACTTCTTTTTGAAAGCATTGATTTTTGAGTTTTTCTTATCAATTTGCACATGTAAATTTTGGAATGCTTCAAGTAATTCATCATATGAAAGTTTAGGATCATAGTTTAGAATACTTACCTCAACTTCACTTAAAGCCATGAAGCACATGTTTGCCACTTCGCAATCTTCTTCTTCGGTGGAGCTAGCTTCACTATCCCCAATTTGTGGCTTTCATTGCTTTGGATTTCTTGTCTTGACTCTTGAAGTAAGGACAATCCATTTTTACATGTCCCGGTTTCTTGCACTCATAGCAAATGACTCGATCATTTTTCTTATCTTGCTTTGAGCTTGCCCTTTGTACTCCCTTCTAGAATTCTTCTTGATCCTTGGTTTTCTTCTAATCATCCTTTTAGCTTCTTGTGATGAATGCAAGGATCTTCATCGTGCTCCTTCATCGTCGGACCGGACTCATCAATCTTCTTTTGTTGAAATTGAAAGCGATATTTCTTCTTTTTCTTGAAATCTTCTTCGTTCTCCTTCAAGGTGATTTCATGAGTCATGAGAGAACCCATAAGTTCTTCTAATGGTAGTTTGTGAGGTCCTTTGCTTCTTGAATTGCCGTCACCTTTGGCTCCCAAGATTTTGGTAGACACCTAAGAATCTTTCTCACCATTTCAACATTAGAATAAGATTTACCAAGAGATTTCAAAACTATTAATAATATCCGTAAATCTAGTAAACATTTCAGAAATTGATTCATCCGATTTCATCTTAAAAAGCTCATAACTATGAACTAGCATACTAAATTTGGATTCTTTAACTTGACTAGTTCCTTCATGAGTTACTTCAAGTGTGTGCCATATTTCTTGTGCCGTAGAACAAGTAGATATTCTATTAAACTCATTTCTATGTAGAGCACAATACAACACATTCATAATTTTAGCATTCAAACTCAATTTTTTTTATCATCTTCACTAAACTCTTTAGGTTCTTTAAGTATGCATTTCCCATTTTCAATTTTGGTAGGAACAAAAGGTCCTTCCAAAATAATAGACCACAAATCATAATCAAAAGATTTCAAGAAAAATACTCATTCTAGTTTTCCAATAAGAGTAATCACTTCCATTAAAAAATGGAGGTCTAGAGATAGAAAGTCCCTCAACATATGAAGTTGAATTAAAAGTTGCCATAGCTCAAAATCGATTAAGATTTAAAAAAATTGAGCAACCTTGCTCTGATACCACTTGTTGACCCAGGTATGGCAACCCAAGAGGGGGGGTGAATTGGGTTTTTATTTATCAAAACGTATTTAGAAAACTTTTCTTGAAAGATCAAAATTAGTTCACTCTTTTTTTGAAAATAAAGGTGAAGAAGATGAAATTAGAATTTATCAAAGATGCAATCAAAAGAATAATAATGATGAACAATCACAAGTGCAAGTAAATGTAAAGAGGAAAGGGATAGAGAGAGTGCAAACTCAATTTACGTGGTTCGGCAAACCTTGCCTACGTCCACGGGCTCCTAGTTCCACGAGTTCCTAGCTCCACGAGCTAAGCTTTCCACTAAGTTGTAGAATCTTTACAACTTGCTTGATGAACAACCTCACCAAGACTTTTTCTTCCAACTCTTGATAACACCACACCAAGAGTTCTTCTTGATGAACAACCTCACCAAGGCAACTTCCTTCAACCTTGATAACACCACACCAAGAGTTCTTCTTGATGAACAACCTCACCAAGGCAACTTCCTTCAACCCTTGATAACACCACACCAAGAGTTCTTCTTGATGAACAACCTCACCAAGGCAACTTCCTTCAACTCTTGATAACACACAACAAGAGTTCTCTCAAGGATAACTATTATCCTTTACAATAATATCTCACTCTCACCACAATACAAGAACAAAGATAATTTTTACAACAAAAGTATAACTCTCTTCAAATAGTAGATAAATAATATAAAAGCTCTCTAGACTTGATATTTCTCTTGCTTTTTGCTTGATAAATTGCTTCTCTTGCACTACTTGAATGCATGGGAGAATGGCTCCTTTTATAGGCAAATGAGATGAACTTAATCAAGTGAAGACACCAACTCCAAATTTTCTGCCCACCATAAAAACCGTAATATTGTCTGCCATTTTTGTCAATGTTCCGTTTGAAATTTGAAAATATGCAAAACATAAAAGATTTTGAACATTTGAATAAGCTTTCCAACGCATTAAGAATCAAGTAATTTGGATATCTGTAGCTCAAGATATGGCCAAAACACCATTCGGTGCTCATGTGACTTGATTTTTCTTTCTTGTGTCAGTCCACCAAATTGAATGATAATTCTGTCAGCCTTCCGTTTGAAATTTGAATTTCTTCAAAACATGAAAGATCTGCATATTTGAATAATCTTTCTAAAACATTAAGAATCAAAGCATTTGGATATCTCTATCTTAAGATATGGCCAAAACACCATTCAGTACTCATGTGAGTTGATTTTTCTTCTTTGTGTCAGTACATCGAATTGCATGTCAATTATATCGGCCTTCTGTTTGAAATTTGAATTTTTTTAAAACATATGAAATGTTCTTCATTAATTCATCTTTCCAATGCCACAAGAATCAAGTCATTTTGATTTTTCTAGCTCAAGATATGTCCAAAGGAGTATTCGGTGCTCATGTCAGTTGCTTCCATTTGTCTTTCAACTTGCATGATGATTTGGACAACCTTGCACTTGAAATTTGAATTTCATTAAAACATATGAAATGTTATAAATTGAGTAAGCTTTCCAAAGGCTCAAAAATCATATCATTTGGATATTTTTAGGGATATATATGACCAATTGATTGAACATTGCTCATGTGTCACATTCCTTGAGTCAATCGTTGTTCTTAAACTTTGGTGCCTTTAACATGTAGTCTTCTCCTTAGCTTCAATACTTCATTTTAATAAGCCTCTTCTTCATTTTAAAATTATTTCAATGATCTTACTCTTGCACATAAATAAACATGTTAGTAAATCTCAATTAATCAATGTGTATTGTTATTATCAAAATTATCATGTAGCCTTAGGGCTAACAAGTATTACCTTCATGATATCAACTTCATGCAACTTTTAGGCCAAGCAATAGCACTTTCTATAGCCTGATCAATGTTTTAAGCTTCATCAGTTGATCTATATAGTTCAACATCGTTCTTAATAGCATGAGTTACCCAAACTTTCTAACAATCCCTTCCTAAAGGCTTGTGATGCACTAGAACTTTAGGATTTATACTTACAATCTTTCCTTCAGCCACAATTTCATCTAGGTCATCTGAGTACCAATGCAGTAATAGGCATCTTGCATTTTCACTTGGTATAATTTGATGAATTGTAACACTTCCTTGTTGTGACTACAACTAATAAAATTAGTTTAATTATTACATTAAATAATCAGATACTTTAACTCATATAGCATTGTAAATACATCAAAATTTGTGTTAGTTTCTTACTCGAGGGGTACATGCACGAGAGCTCATCATCTCATCAATACTCTGATTCTGTACAATTTCAAGGTATGAAATCCATTATATATAATGACATATGTTATAGATAATTTGCAAGTAATGAAAAGTTTAATCATCTAGGTCATTTTCATTAATAATGCATTCACTTTGTCCATCTGCTCTTCTAATGCTAAAACTCTTTAGTTGTTAATCAAGTACTTTAACTTTTCCACTAGATTACAACTGTGCATCTACTTTAGAAGGATTGACCCCAAATCCTTTTCCACGCACTCTACCACGTTGTTCACCTCCATATACAATCACAAGAGGGTCGTTTCATATACTAGACATGTCCATATCCTCACTTGACTGTTGAATATCTTCGATTTGTTTCTATGAACGAACAAGTAATATGTGAAAAAAAAAAGATAGTGTCAATAATAACTCTCATGTATGCCATGTGTTTCTAAGACAATTTATTTTTTAATTATAGAAATTCCTACCATTTTTTGTCCAATTGATTCATTTGCAAGCTGCCCTTGCTTATTCATATGTGCTTGAATCCAAATATCAACTCTAGTAATTGATGTTTCACCTGAACTTTGTTTTTTCTTCAAATGAAGAAACATAATGATAAAAATAAGATAAGACATCTAAATTGAAGAATCATGTGAATATAATCAAAAATCAAGGATGTTGAATATTTATCATCTCATATTCCTTGTGAGCATAACCTAGTCGACCCATTGTGTGTACATCCTTTTGGTTTTTTCGCAAAATTTTCATCCTCTCGCTGATGACCTATTAATCAAGTATAAAACAAATGAAAAAAGTCTACCTTAGTATATACATGCATGTGTGTGTGTGTGTGTGTGCGCGTGACTAGATATGTTTAATTACTAGTTCATCCACATCAATGAACTCAACATTTAAATGTGAGACATGACTTTTTAACATGCCTAAAGTAGTTAGCCCTCTTTTCTTTTTCAATTCTTTATTATTTGACTCAGTCATTTGTTTATCACTATCTCTCTCAATTTTGATGCCTACATTTTGATCCCGTATAGAAGCTGCTATTAGTGCTTCACATTCGTTTTACAACCTTTTTTCGCTTTCCTCGAAGACTATAAAAAAATTTAGTGCTGAAGCTACGAAATTTCACATTTTTACATTTCCATACAAAAATACTATAGGTGAAATTCAAAATGAAAGCTTACCTCTGCACCACTCATCTTCTTCCACTAGTGTGCACTCAACTTATAGATAATGCTCAACCTCTACAAAACACAACATCACAACACTTTTAAGTCCCATAAATGATTGAAATAATTTTACTATAATGTTAAGAAGAAATAAAAAAAGGCATAAACACAAAGTTGTAGTAATTATTGTAGAGAAAAAAACTAACACATTGGAAAAAGCATAACCCATCATGTACTCATCATTAAAATACAAGCGTACACTTATTACTACGTGTATATGGGAAATTTACGTATCACACAATATGCCCTCAACATCGCTTCTTATACAAGGTGCATCCTCATTAGTATTTTGGGTTTTAAGACCACTTATGTTAGTTGGTGTGGACGATGTACAATCACTTTCTTCATACAATTGAAGGTCATAGAAACCTCGTTGTGGTGTTCTCAAAAAAACATGCCATTGTGATGCTTCATTTTCTTAAGAGTAGAATACTTGTTTAGCTTGTGAGGACAAAATGAAGGGATCTCTTTCATATTGGTTTTGTCCCTCATGTAGCTTAACCAAAGTGAAACCATCATCAACTTTCACACCATTTCTAATATTCATCCAATCGCACTTAAAAAGAGGGATGTGAAATCTATTGTAATCAAGTACTATGATATCTCTTAGAACCACATAGTAAGAAACTTTTCCGATCACTTGAGAATTGTCTCTTACACTAGCTCTAGAAAGATTTGTTGCTTCAACTAGAACTCCACTATTTTGTCGAGCCTTCTTTGCATCTTTAGTCTGGAAGCGAATACCATTTATAACAAATCCAGAATATGACATTGATATGTCTCTTGGTCTTTTTGCAAGTCATACTAAAGTATTTGACAAGTTGGATTTCTTCCTGTCTAAGTTTATCTATTGAAGATAATGATTTCAAGCAAGTAAATCATATTAATATATTAGATTTATACACTAAAGTAAGAATAAGAAGCTTGTTACCTTATTTGCAAACCATGCACTAAAAGTTTTTAAATGTTCAATTTGTAATAATGTTTCATTTCTTAAAAATTGCACATCTTCCTTTCTCAAAGCTTCCAAGTGTCCCCTACGAGGAAAGTGGAATTGAAGGATCAGTTTCTATATATTGATAATCTAGATAGTTTTAGGTAAGGCATCGATAAGACTCCTTACTCTATATAAGGTTGAACCTCTGAACTATTTAACAAAACGTAACGACGAGCAATCTCTAACATCGCTTTAGAGAGATGTATAACTTTTCCACCTGATACTGGACACCCTTCAACTAAAACCTTATCTTCAAATTCTTCATTGCGTCTATATCGAGTTCCAATTCTAGAGGCCGTTTTAAAATATTTACCACAAAATATCACATACTCTTCAGCAACATATCACTCAGCTATACAACCTTCTGCTTGGGAATGATTTCTAACATATCCCTTGAATAATTTCATTTTCCTAATATAATTAAACAAAGTTAATTGATAATTATTTAAAGGTGTGGATGACTAATAAAAATATAGAGTAGATAAATACCTCTCAATTGGGTACATCCAACAATATTGTACAGGACCACATAAACGAGTTTCACGTCCTAGATGAACTGTTAAATGAATCATGATATCAAAGAATGAAGGTGGAAAGAATCTCTCCAACATACACAATGTCTCCACCACATCTTCCTCCAATTCTTCTAATCTATTTCTATCTAACACCTTGTTGCATAATTCATTAAAGAATATACACAAACAAAAAATTGCATTTCGTGGACCTTTAGGTAAAAGTCCTCTCAAAGCTACCGGAAGAATTTGTTGCATTAGCATGTGACAGTCATGAGACTTAAAACCAATTATCTTGCTTTCCTCTAATTTGACACAATTGGCAATATTAGAACCATAGTCATCCTGTAATGTCAAACTAACAAGTCTTTTGCAAAAAATTTGCTTTTCTTCCTTTGAGAGAGTATGTGAAGCAGCTGGTAAGTAGAAGGCACTACCCCTACTTTACGGGTGCAATTCAATTCTAATAGGCATTCTTTACAAATCTAAGCGTGAATTAAATCCATCTCTGGATTTGCCTTTTATATTCAAAAGATTACCAACTATGCTTTCACATATGTTCTTCTCAATATGCATCACATCCAAGTTATGACGCATAATCAAATCCTGCAATGCCAAGTTATTGAGTTAGGAAGAAATTATATTGTTAAGGCATTATAATAAAATAGTTATATATGGAAGAAAGAAACACACTTTCCAATAAGGCAGTTGGAATAAGATTGATCTCTATTTCCACAACTGAGAAGAAGTTAAGTCTCTCTTCCTTTTTGTCCCACCTTTGCCCCTATTATCCACAAGGTTCTCAATCTCTTTATAAATTTCTTCACTAATAAATGTCTTAGGTCTTCCACGTTCATCAATTTTCCCATCAAACCATGTTCTTTTATATCGATATAGGTGATTAGGAGCAAGAAATCGCCTATGACCCATGTAAGAGAATTTCCTACTATGTGGTAGCCATTTTGAACATGTGTTTTGGCGACATATTGGACAAGCACATTTTCCCTTAATGAAGCATCCAGACATGTTGGCATATGCAGGAAAATAATTAATTGTCCACATCAAAATTGCTTTCAAAGTGAATGGAGATTCATTATAAGCATCATACATTTCAACACCATTTCTCCACAACTCTTTTAAATCTTCCACCAATGGTGCCAAATAGATATCTATGTCATTACCTAGTTGCTTTGGGCCTGGGATTAGAAGAGATAACATTAAACTTTCTTTAGTCATGCATAACCATGGGGGTAGGTTGTGGACAACCATAATTACAGGCCAACAACTATAACTTGTACTAAGATCTTGAAAAGGATTAAAACCATCGGTTGCAAGACCAAATCTAATGTTTCAAGGATCCGTTGAAAATGATGACCATTTCCTGTCAATAATATCCCATGCCACTGAATCAACTGGATGTCTCATTTTACCATCTTGGCTTTTATGATTTTGGTGCCATCTGAGTTGTTCTGTAACTACAGGTACACTAAACATCCTTCTAAGTCTTGGTCTTATTGGAAAATAACGCAAGACTTTTGCAGGGATTCCTTCTTTGATCTTCTTACTTCGTTCATTAACTTTGCAACGAGAAGCACCACATTTGGGACAATTATGTGCTCGATCCAACTCTTGTCTAAATAGGCAACAATCATTTATACATGCATGTATTTTATCATAACCAAGATTAAATGACTTAAGTACCTTCTTCGTTAAATAAAGTGAATCTAGAAGTGTGTTTTCAGGTGGTAACATATCATGGACAAGTTGAAGCAACTCATCAAAACAAGTATCAGAAATTCCGTGTGTGACTTTAAGCTTGAATAATGCAATAATAGCTGACATTTTTAAGTAATTTACATATCCAGGCCATAAAGGGGTTTTAGCATCTTTAACTAAGTTTGTGATTTCCTCTTTGCTTGTTTCAAAAGGATTATCAGGGAAGTTTTCTTCTTCAAACTCCATTTGATTCCTAAAACCCATTTGCTCTTTATACATCGTAAAGGTTTCCATGTTCTCTACATTTTGATATTGGTTTGAGGTAGTAGAACTCTCTCCATGAAGGACCCATGTAGTATAAGTAGGATCTATTCCATTGATAACTAAATGTTCATACACTACCTCATGTTGATGACATTGTACATTTTTACAACGTAAGCAAGGACATACTAAAATCTCAAGGTTTCTACAATTTGCACGAGCCATGTTGATAAAATTATATGCCCCTTTCCTATAATCCTATGAAGCTCTACAAATAATAAGTAAACTAAGTTAAACAATTTTAACTAACTTAACTAACTTTAACCAATATTGTTAATAAGAAAAAAAAACCTCGGTAAACGAACCCATCCTTTGTCCATCTTGAGCAATTATCTACCAAAACCTAGTTATAAGTGCAAATAATAAGTTGGAAAATATTTAAGAGTTATAAATATCTTATAAATTGAACCCTACCCTTAAGATGTATATGTATATGTATTAAGATGACTTAGAGTTAGAGATAAAGACTATATATATATATATATATATATATATATATAGTTTACTTCTTATACGTTAATATCATTGAGCTCTATTTTTTTACTTTCAATGTAAAACAATGTGTTGATAGATTATTGCATATTTATCAACTTCTCAAGATTAAATATCAAAGCAAACCCATATCAACACAAGAGGATTAAATAATATTATACCAAAACATGATCATATAATTCTTTAAGGGAAAAAAATACTAACAACGATTAGATTAGAAACTAAACTTGTACCTTAGTTTAGCAGCTGTTTACACAAGATCACCAAATAGAAGTTTACTTTTACAGTGAGTCGGATGATATGTTGGTGTGCCTATAATGATGGCAAAGGCAGTTGAGTAAATAAACTGTAATTTATTTATGTAGTGTGTGCTTCGGTATCATTAACTTTTACTAGATGTAGTGCAAAAGTTGAAAAAATTCCAACTATTACATTAAAATTTAATTTTTAAAAATAAATGGGACACAAATTGCATTAGAATAAAAAAAGTAATTAGATAACAACAAATATTATTCCCACATTGCCTAACTAAAATTAAATAAGAAACCTAATTTTTTTAAATTATATTTTACATATTTATTATATAACATTACATTTTAAGACCCACAATCTCAAAGAAAGATCAGCCTTGGTAGGGGGTCAACAGCAAAATCACAAAACTACCCATCTTGCTCTAGCTCGGAATTGAGGTTCTTCAGAAGCCACTTAGGGCCACTGATTAGGTTGACTCACACTCTCGTTAGTTATTTACACCAACATCGTGTACTTCTAAATAAGTTGATGAGTAAGCAATGTACTCAAGAAAGTAGAAATCAAAGTCAAATAGATCCATGTTTTATATTGGAGTTCGAAAAATCCTACATGTATACAAAATTGTAACTATTAATGTTGGACAGAGCATTATTCACTTTGCTTGCAAGTGGGGCTCCCAGTAAAATTAAAGATTAGAAGAAAAAAATAATAATTTTATGACAACTCAACATACCTTTAGGGCTAGGAGTGCTTCGAGGGCAACCATATCCCTTGAAGCAACTGGAAAGAAATCAAGGAAAAAAATAAATGAAAAAATGAAAAATCACAAACCTTTAGGGCTAGGAGGAGGCAACAAAGACTAGCTTCAACGTCTTTCCTCTTCTTGTTGCAGTAGCAAATGAAGATCAAGCTTGAAAAAAATTATGGCAGAACTTCAATCTAACTACGAAAGTAATGAGAAGAAATTAGGGTGTGAAAGCAGAAATAAGAGTGAAGAAATTAGGACTAAATGTGTACACACCTTTATCGAAATGTGAAGAAATTAGGATTGAAAGCGAAACCGATGATGGGTTTGAACCACTGTCACTTCACCGAATTACCATCAGTCAAATGTAAAGATTTTCAGGCGTGATTTGATTTTGGGTTTGTGCATGGACAAAGTTCTGCAGATTGTGTGTGAAGAGATGGTAGTGACGGTGGAAGGTGAGCAGTGGTGAGGAGCATAGAGTGGAATATCAAGAGGATTTGATGAGAGGCGAATATTTAGGATTGGGGCAAAAGGAGAAGAGAGACGGGATGATGGGTAAACAGAAAAGACAAAAATTGGTTTACTGTACTTCCATAAAAAGTGTTTCTTTGTGGTAGTGACTCTTATAAAAACAAAGCTAAAATAAGCAACTTGCCAAAATACTCGATAAAACTCGATGCGCTCTATAGAGCTCGACACGACTTGACATGTAAGTGTCGAGTGTCGGATGCATCATCGGACACTCAATGTCTTCGAAAATAGATTGATATTGAGTGTTGGCTGTGAATCCGACACTACTCGACATGTAAGTGTTGAGTGTCGGATGATGCATCCGACACTCGATGTCTTCAAAAATAGACTGATATCGAGTGTCGATTGTGAATCCGACATGACTCGACATGTAAGTGTTGAGTGTCGGATGATGCATCTGACACTCGATGTCTTCGAAAATAGACTGATATCGTGTGTTGGTTGTGAATCCAACACGACTCGACATGTAAGTGTTAAGTGTTGGATGATGCATTCGACACTCGATGTCTTCAAAAATATACTGATATCGTGTGTTGGCTGTCGGATTTCATGATGTCGAGTGTCAAATTCCGTCGAGTGTCGGATTTTATATTATTGTAAATTAAATAAATTAAATAAAATATATTTTCATATTTATTTCGGGCCGGGACTGGGCCGGGCATTCCCCAAGATTCCTCTCCCCGTCCCGACCAATCTCACTGGAAATCAGGGCAATTCCCCAACAATACCGTGCCAGGGATCCGGGTACCCAGCCCCGCATGGGTAATTTTGATATCCCTACATAAAATACTATTATTTAAAAAATATTTATCTTACCATTTTAATTTCTTAATACTTATTTAAATAAATAAATAAATAAAATTACTATTGTTTTACAAAAAAATTAGATTTAAATTAATTTCATCTATTTCTTAAAATTTTTAATGTTCAAACATTATAAATTCTAATAAGATAAAAATAATATATTTAGCAATGTGCGTTTCTTGCACGTTGTGAAATGTATTTTTTCGCAACACGCCTGGCATGTGTGTTGTTAAAAATCAACTTCATCAATTTTCAGCAACACGCAAGAAATGCAAGTTGTTAAAAATACCATTGAGCAACTTGCATTTCTACAAGTTGTGAAAGACCTGTTGCCGTATCTTATTTTTCTTATAGTGGTTGTCGAGGTCGAGGTCAAAATAGAGATTGAGGTCGAGGATGAGGTGTGAATCAGGGCCGTGGACAAGGTGGGAATAACAGTTCCACTACCAACAACAATAATGATCGAGGAAAAAATTCTAAAAGAGGTCGTGGAAGAGGGAACTCAAATTCAAGATATGAGAGGTCCCAAGTTCAATGTTACACTTGTCATAAGTATGGGCTATATGCATTTAAATGTAGAGCACACCAAAAAGTTGAAAAAAAAATAAATTATGTGGAAGAAAAAACCGAGGAAAGTGGTACCTCACTAATGGTTCGTAAAGACAAAGATGAAAGTCAAGAAAATACATGGTATCTTGATTCTAGATCTAGTAATCACATGTGTGGAAAAAGAAACTTGTTTGTAGATTTGGAATCCGTTAGTGGCAATGTCTCATTTGGTGATGATTTAAAGATTCCAGTAAAGGGTAAAGGTAACATTCTTAACCGCATGAAGAATGAAAAACATCAATTTATTTCCAATATTTTTTATATGCCAAACATGAAGAACAATATCTTGAGTTTGGGGCACCTTTCGAAAAAGGGATTGACATCCACATGAAAAATAATAGTATTTTCATAAGAGAAAATAAAAAGAACTTCATAGCCGAAGTTCTCATATCTGAAAATAGGATGTTCTTGGTTAATATCCAAAGAGACAATAAAAAGAACTTCATAGCTAAAGTTCCCATATATGAAAATAGGATGTTCTTGGTTAATATCCAAAATGATGTTGTAAAATGTCTCAAAGCATAGTATAGGGATAAGTCATGGCTTTGGCGTCTTCGATTTGGGCATCTTAATTTGGAAGGATTGGAATTATTGTCAAAGAAGCATATGGTGAGAGAATTACCTTACATCAATCATCCAAATCAACTATGTAAAGGTTGCTTACTTGGAAAATAATTTAGAAAAGCTTTTCCAAAAGAGTCATACTCGAGAGCTCAAAAGCCACTTGAGCTTATACATGCAGATGTATGCGATCCAATCAAGCCAAGCTCTCTTGGTAATAGCAACTATTTCCTCCTTTTCATAGATGACTTTTCAAGGAAGACATAGGTGTACTTTCTAAAGCAAAAGTCAAAATTTTTTTAGGGTTTTCAAGAAATTCAAAGCAATAGTTGAAAAAGAAAATGGTTATCAAATTAAGGCCATGAGAACTGATCAAGGAGGAGAATTTACATCTAAAGAATTCCACGAATATTGTGAGACAAATGGAATTCAATGATTCTTAACTGTTCCTGGATCACCCCAACAAAATAGAGTCATAGAGAGAAAGAATAGAACAATTCTTGACATGGAATGAAGCATACTCAAGAGTAAAAGAATGCCAAAAGAGTTTTGGGCAGAAGCTGTAGCATGTGTAGTGTATCTACCTAACAGATCACCAACAAAAAATGTGAAAGGAAAAACATCTCAAGAAGCTTGGAGTAAGAGAAAGTCTAGAATCACTCATTTACGAGTATTTGGAAGTGTGGCATATGTGCATGTGCTAGATGAGAGGAGAACCAAGCTAGTTGACAAGAGTGAGAAATTGATTTTTATCGGACATGAATCTAGTTCTAAAGGTTACAAGCTATACAATCCAAAGACTAAAAAGATCGTGATTAGTCGAGATGTGCAGTTTGATGAAGAAATCACTTGGGATTGTAATATACCTAACGAAGATTATAATTTTCTTCCTTAAATTGATGAGGAAGATGGAAAACGAGTCATGGAGATAGAACAAGAGAGTGACACACCTCTTACTTCACTAACTTCACATGGAGAATCTATATCATCTTTATCTAGTGGAAGCTTAAGTGATAGCAGTCCACTTACAAGAAGTCTACAAGAAATCTATGAGGTAACTAAGAGAATTTATAATCTAACTCTCTATGGTCTCTTTGCTAATTGTAAGCCAGTATACTTTGAAGAAGCAACACAAGATAAGAAGTGGAGAAATGCAATGGATGAAGAAATAAAATCCATTAAAGAGAATAACACGTGGAAACTTGCTTCACTACCACAAGGGCACAAAGCAATTGGTGTCAAATGGGTGTACAAGACAAAGAAAAATGCTAGTGGGGAGGTTGAACACTACAAAGCAAGATTAGTTGCAATGGGCTACAATCAAAAGGAAGGCATTGACTATGATGAAGTGTTTGCTCCTGTTGTTCGATTGGAAATAATAAGGTTAATCATCTCAATGGCAGCTCAAAATAAGTGGAAGATTTTTCAAATGGATGTGAAATCTGCTTTTCTAATGGAATTCTTGGATAGGAAGTTTATATTCAGTAACCATTGGGTTATGTAGTGAAAGGTCAAGAAGACAAAGTTTTGAAATTGAAGAAAGCTCTTTATAGGTTAAAGCAAGCGCCAAGAACATGGAATAACTGAATTGACAAGTACTTTCAAGAGATGGGCTTCACTAAATGTCCCTATGAACACGCTCTCTACATCAAGATCAAATATGGAAATATCTATGGAAATATCTTGATTATGTGTTTATATGTGGATGATTTGATCTTTGTTGGGAAAAATATCAATATATTTCAAGAATTCAAAAAGGCAATGGCAAAAGAGTTCGAGATTATTGATATTGGGCTTATGGCATTGAAGTTAAATAACAACAAGATCATATTTTTATTTTTTAAGAAGGGTATGCAAGAAAAATGTTGAATAATTTCAAGATTGATGATTGCAATCCCGTAAGTACACCAATAGAATGTGAAATTAAACTATTCAAGAACGGAGAAGGAGAAAGAATTGATCCTACACTATTCAAGAGCTTAGTTGGAAGCTTGCTATATTTGACATGTACGAGACCTGATGTTCTCTATACAGTTGGTCTAGTAAGTCGCTTCATAGAGAATACAACTACTGCACATTTCAAAACCGCTAAAAGAATCCTACGCTATCTTAAAGGTACTATTAATTTTGGTTTGTATTATTCAGTTTCTGATAATTATAAACTTATTGGATTTTGCGATAGTGACTGGGCTGGAGATACTGATGATAAAGAGAGTACTACTAGTTGTGTTTTCTTCATGAGATATACTTCATTTACTTGGGTGTCAAAGAAACAACCGATAATTACATTGTCAACTTGTGAAGCTGAGTATGTTGTTACAACTACATGCACGTGTCATATAGTTTGGTTGAGGAGTTTGTTGAAAGAGTTGAATGCTTTACAAGAAAAGCCAATGAAGATTTGTATTGATAACAAGTCCGCAATAGCACTAGCAAAGAATCCAGTGTTCCATGATCAAAGCAAGCACATTGATACTCATTACCATTATATACAAGATTGCATCACAAAATGAAAAGTAAAAATGAAGTACGTGAAGTCACAAGATCAAGTTGCAGACATATTCACCAAGCCACTCAAGCATGAAGACTTTATTAAAGTTAGAGATTTGCTTGGTGTAACAAATCAAGTTTGGGTGGGGGTGGGCTTGGTTGGAAATAAGCTTTATTTGTTTAGGATTTAAGTTTTGTTTAGGAATTAAAATTGAGTTCAAGTAGAATTAGGATTAATATTCCTGGGAGGATTAGGATTATCATGAGTGTTATATAAGTAGAGTATTTTTCTTATATGTTTATGTGTGTGGAGTTTAAAGTTCAAGAAATAAAAAAGTGTTTTCCAAGATTTTTGTGTAGTAGTCTTTGTAGGTGTCAATGTGTGACACTCTTGCATGTGCCATGCACATGATAATTTTGGGCTAACTTGTGATAAAATCAAAATGTTATATTATTTCTTATTTTACTGCTTCTAGAAGTATTATTTAGGAAGTACTTGATTCATAATGAATATCTCTTTAGTTTAGGACATTAGTTGATGTATCTTAATTAAATTAAGAGTATATTCATTTGTGTCATATTTCATCTAGGAGTTACTTATATCACTTCCTAAAGTATTATTCTTTATCCCAATTTGAGTTTGATTAAGATTTTACAGGATTTTAAAAGATATTACAATCGGGCATCCCATTATATATAATGTTATTTTTACGTAACTTATATATAGGTGGTTGATGCGTTCGAAACTAGCAAGTATACTAGTCGCACAAGTAATAAAGTGATGAGTAAGATATCGTTCCCACGAGGATTGATTCTAATTGAATTTGTTATTCGAAAGCGAAAACAGAATAAATGGGGGGTTTTGTTGATTGAATAACTAAACTCAAATCGAAAGCAAATGAAGAATAATACAATGCAAAGTTAAATCAATTGAGAGATACACAAGGAAAGAAATCTGGTTAAGGGATTATTCTCTACCACAAGATATGGATTTGCGAATTAATCACAGAATTGTCATCCAATTACACCATTGAAATTATCAACCGTAGATAACAACAAGCTCTGTTATCCCAATCTTTCCTTACTTTGTTGTTAAATAAAACAGGCTTTTTATTTAATCTCTATCCATTAAACAACCTAGAACAAGCTCCCTAAATTTAATTCAATGGATGCATTACGATAAGAAAGATAGGTTGATCTAAGCAATAAACACGCAAGCTCGGATTATTTAACTTAGGTTGTATTCTCCAATTGCAAGCTCTGATCACAATTTTGCTACTAAGGATTAGAAATTCAAGACAATTACGGATCAAGATTTCTAGTCTAGCAATAGACAATATCCATATTATATTCAGTTGGCCACCCAAATACAATCCAGCAAGCAATCATAAGCATTAGACATGGGAAAATACAAGCAACTTCAATTAGAAAATGGGATAACAACTTCTTGCACAATCAACTTACAAAAACCATATCAGGGGCTTTGAAATCACCCTCAACCAATTCAAATTCAGTTACACATGTTAAGAACGTGGTAAATACAATACAACATGGAGACATTCCAGAAAATGAAAGGGAAGGGAAAAACTTAGCAAATTTGATGTAATTCTCTTTGGATTGTAGTTCTTCCTCTTCCAAGCTTCCTTTCTCCTTCAAGAACTCCAAGAGATGAAAGAATTACAGAGCTGCAGCCTCCACCACGTTCTCCCCTCTTCAAGTTATGAAAATAAAACCCTAAAATGTGTTTAAATACTCTGCTACAGGAACCTGCTACAGTGTCCCGTATTATACATGCTACAGTGATTTGTGGAATTACATTTCTATACTTCTCACACTGTTTTGATTACAACTTTGGTACACTGAATGGATTTATAAACCGTAAATTTCTCCAGAAAATAGACTTCGAGAGCTTTCCAACGGTATATAATATGTCATCGGGTTCATTGTATATCAATACATTAAATCCGAGAATATGGTTGACTAGCAGAGGTGAAAATGAAGGGTTTTACTCCATTTTTGTGCAAGTTGCTCCAAAACTCTACAAACATCAAAACCACACAAAAACATAAAAATACCAAGGAATATAGCAAAGAAACATGGACGAATTGATATGAAAATAATACTTAAATAGAAACTTATCAAATTCCCCCACACTTAGACTTTGCTAGTCCTCGAGCAACTACGACAATGTGAAATAAAACTAAACCGAAACAGAATCAACAAAAAATTAAAACACACAAATGCTTCATCTTGCAAATAGGCCTCAAAGATTGTACTTAATTATAACCAAGGAAAACTTCAAAATAATGCACTTGATCAAGAATTTTATCTCAAAGATTAGTTTCGCTTCACTTCAATTCTTCAAGTGTGTGTGTGTAGAGCCATTCTCACCTAATCACTTGTAACACGGATGAGTTTATGCATAAAAATGAATCATATTTAATATTGAAGATGTGTGTATAAATGAACTCCATAGGCCTGCTTTTCAAGTCACTCTCCAATAATGTAGACATGCACAACACCAAGGATCAAGTTGGACTTTATTAAGCTTGTAACGTTTGGCTTGGGTGAAGGTATGATAAAGGATAATAATTTGCTCAAATCACCCACAAACACATAAATCATTCAAGACTATGTAGAGCTCAACCCTATAACACAACTTTATTTCAATTCACCAAGTTACTCCCCCAAACTTATTTAGAA